>JZKD02S1551660.1:44599-61785 GCA_000966675.3 Picea glauca
CATTCTAGTAGATTCAACCACTTATCTACAGCATCTGTGTCTATCTGACCTTCAAATATAGGAATATCAAAGTTTATTTGTACCTTAAAGGGGGCGGCGCCTCCGTTCGAAGAAGATGTGTCGCTTGTTGGTAGTCACCGAAGGATTTGCGTGAAACTATCCATAATCTCATTCCTCTGCTGTGTGAGGGATTCCTCAATCAAAAGTTTGAAAGGATCTCCTATCCCATCATCTTTTTTCTCTCCTGACATGAGAATTCGCTTGGGTGTGCGAGAGCTTTTGTCTTCAAGAGAAACAAGCTCGAGACCCAACTCTTTGTACTCTGACCTCGTTGGGGACATGCATTAAGACGAAAAGGAGAAGATTACTCGGATACCAATGATCTAGATTTTATGAGTAGAACTAAATGAAAATAGATTATTAACAAGTGTTTAACACAAAATAATAGAGATACAGTAAAACTAGTTTTCTATTCAATAACGAAATAAGCTGAAACTGTAAAATGCAACGGAAACACGCTTGTTGGAATGGTGGCGGCTTATCTCTGAGAAGAGATGTGGCGGCGCGCATTCGCAAGAAGAATATTAAAATGAGGCTCTAAAGGACTTTTTACAATAAACAAGAATTCAAAAACCCTAGACATCCAAAAACATAACCCTAGGAGATGAAGCGCCAAAAGTCATGTGGGCCTCATTTGGGTAAGTTAGTACATCAACTTCCTGAGGTCGTAACATTTGCATACGATCTCTGTTTTAGGCGTGTGATAGCCTGTTGGAAAGGTATCATCAAGGAGATTCATTTCGGGGGATAAATCATGCCTACATTTATAATTGAGGAGCTCGATCCCTAAAAACCTTCATTTAGGCCCTCAAAATGGCCCCAGAAGTTAAAACTACTAAAAATAGTAAATTGTCAAAATTGTCAGAAAAAAAAAAATTTGAGCCAGTTGGAAAAGGTGGGTGGCCATCGATATCCATCTGGATCAATCCTCCCTCCTTAGGAATCAATGGTCTCCATTTCCTTGAGGTCCCCCATCAGATGAGGAAATTTCTGTTGAATTTGGCCTCGGGTGAGCCACTTGCCTTGGTGCAGGAGTTGCCCTGCTTTGACAAGTTCCCTTGATCTGGGTGTCCAAAATCCGATCATTGGATGTATGTTGTATGAATTCAGGGTTGAGATCTGTGGGTGTCAGTTGTTCTACTACTTCTGAGATGTCCAATAATGGTGGGAAATAAGGGCGAAGGAGATCCACATTGAACAATGGGTGTAGGCCAAGGAAAGGAGGAATGTTCAGATCAAAAGAATTATCCCCCATGGCCTTGGTGATAGTGTACGGCCCATAACAGAGTGGGTGAATCTTTTGATGGGGTCTTGTAAGGCATTCTTTCTGCAAGTGCAACCAAACTTTGTTCCCTACCTGAAACTTATGTGGCACCCGATGTTGATCATGACGTTGTTTGTAATTGTCATTGGACTTTTGTAGGATATCCTGAACCTGTTAGTGGAAGTGTTAGATTCACTCAATGAACTAGGTGGCTTTGTCAGCTTCAGTTAGAGGAGGAGATGAGTCGGTCGAGGTGACCGCAAGGGGAAGTGCAACATCTATGGCACCCAATGGTTGGAATCCCAACCCCACCTGAAATGGGTTGTCGTCGGTTGAGATATGCAGAGCTAGGTTGTAGCTATGTTGGACATAGGGAAGGCTCACATCCCATGTGTGAGGGTGTTTTGAATTATGCATGCGAAATATATGCACAATCATTTGATTTACAACCTCAATTTGGCCATCTGTCTAGGGTGGAAGGTTGTGGATTTAGTGATCTTGGTGTCTAGTAGTGACCAGAGGCTCGACCAGAATGTGCTCAGAAATTGATTGTCCCAGTCTAGGACAATGGTTTGTGGGATTCCAAAATGTACCCAGACTTGTTCAAAGAAGATCTTGGTAGTGGCCTTTGTTTTGATGCTCTTCTTATAGGCAACCAGAATCGCCATCTTAGAAAAGTGATCAACAACCACAAAAACACAGTCATTTCCCCGCTTGGTGGAAGGGAGGCCCGACATGTAGTCCATTGAGATGGATTCCCATGGCCTTTTAGGAGTAGGAATATGGGTGTACAGGCCTTGTTTCTTCTTGGTCAGTTTCACAATAGCGCAACCAGTGAAGGACCTGATATACTTGTTGACCTCATGTTGAAGTTTCGGCCAGTAGAAATGTTTTTATACCATCGCCACTATATTTTCGATGCCGAAGTGTCCTGCCACCCGACTGTAGTGGCATTCCTATATCAGCTTCGCTCGCTCACTTGATGGAACACAAATATGGCCCATACAACACAACAACCCATCCTGAAGTTGGAAATTATCGACAACTGTGTTTGCACCGAACATTTGGTAGGTGGTGGTGAAGTCAGGGTTTGTCTCATAGAGTTGAGGCCATCCAGATGTCTCATGGCCGTAAGAGTCTAGCACCATGGTGAGTTTCACGACTGGAGGTCTACTGAGCCAATCAGTGACGCGATTGGTGCTTCATGTTTTATACTTGATGTTGATGTGGAATTGCTACAAGTATGTGGACCAATTTTGATGGTGGTTCCCTATGTCTGCATGAACTGCAGTGGCTTATGATCAGTGTGGATGAGTGTCTCCTTCCCAATAATGTAATGTCTCCACCGGTGGCAGGCTTTCACAATGGAGAGCATTTATTTGTCGTAAATAGGGTACTTATGGATAGTATCTTACAGTGTCTCACTATGATAGGCCACGGGGTAGCCGTGTTGAGTGAGAATGGTGCCCACAACATAGTCTGAAGCATCTGTCTCAATCTCAAAGGGATGTTGCAGTTCTGGTAGTGAAAGTACTCTGGTTGAGCACAAGCACTGCTTCAAATCATCGATCACTTGTTGTTGGGACTGGCCCCATGCAAATTTTTCCTTACCACCACCCCTATTTATTTGGATGAGGGCCCATGAAATATGGGAGAATCCCAACACGAAACTGCAGTAGAAATTGGCAAGGACCAAGAAGCTCCTGAAGCTCAGTGAGTGTTGTTGGGGTTGGCCATTCACGGATGACTTGGATCTTGAATGGATCCACATGTACGCCATGATGATCAATGATGTCTCCTAGGTAATGGACCATGTCCATGCAGAAGGATCATTTTTCCAAGTTGGTGTATAGCTTGTGCTGTCGCGGGTTGTGCAAAACCTGTTGAATATGCTGCAAAGTGTTCGGCCCAAGTATTGCTTTAAATTAGAATTTCATCTGGATACACCACTACAAAATTATTGGTGAATGGTCATAGGATATTGTCCATCATCCTCATGAAAGTGGTTGGAGCATTTTTCAAACCAAAGGGCATGACCAACCATTCAAAAAGGCCTTCCTTTGACTTGAAGGCGGTCTTCTAGACATATGTTTTTTCTATCAGGACCTGGTGGTAGCCAGACTTCAGATCAATCTTACTGAAGTATTTGGCCCCCATGATTTGATCAAGAAGGTCGTCGATTCGAGGAATCGTGTACCGATTTCTGACTGTGCATTTATTCAAAGCTCAGTAATCAATACAGAGTCACCAAGTTCCATCCTTCTTCTGTACCAGCATGATTGGGATCCCATAAGGTGATGAGCTGGGATGGATGTGCCCCTTTTGTAGAAGTTCCTAGATTCATTGCTTGATCTCATCATTCTCTAATAAAGAGTGGCGATAGACTGGCCCATTGGGAAGAAGTACGTCACAGGTCAGATCGATGGGGTTCTTGACTTGGCAGTGCAGAGGTACCCTTGTAGGTGAGGAGAAGATATCCCAGTATTCTTCCATGATATTATCTACTTGATTATGTTATGTGGATAGGTCGGTCACAGAGACCCTCGATGTAGTTGTGATCTTTCATTTATTCTGAGAGCGAATCATGAAAAAGACAAACTTCCACGTCTGAGAGATGACCTTCTGCATTGCTTAGCAAAGATCAAGGAAATAGCACTAGGTGAGACTGCCTCAGGTATCATGTACAATTTCCAGTTCAAAGTAATAATAACACTACAATGCCAAGACTCATATACAAAATGACGTTTCCATAAATAAGGGTGGCTGAAAAGAACATCACAAACTTTGAGAGGAGAAACATCACACAATACCTCGTCTTTGAAGGGATTGATGTCGTACGACAGTCGGCACTGTTGGCTGACGCAGAGATCGCTTCCTTGGTGGAGCCATCCAATGGTGTAGGGTTGTGGGTGCGGCATTTTTGGCAGGGCCAGCCACTTGATGACCTCTGCTAAGATGATATTCTTCCGGCTACCTCTATCAATGATGAAGTGCAGCGAGGTGCCTTTTACCCACATCTATGAATGGAAGAGGCGCTCTCCTTCTTCTGTCTCATCTAGTTCACCAGGATAGATCTTGGTGGTAGCAACGGTGGCACTCGGTTCCACATCAATGATCCATATTCCCCTTTTTGGTTCTAGCTCAGAGTCATAATTTGCATCTGATTCAGAGGCTTTGACTTCGGCAACCAGCGACTGCTTTGAGTGGAACTCAGTAGTGTTATGCCAAGGGCTCCTATGGAAGTCACACCACTTAACGGTATCTTTCTTTGTCTTTCTGGTGTCCTTATTTCCTTGTGGCTTGGACTGGTTGTCCTGATACTTTCCATATTTACTTTATCCTTTGTTCTATGGGTTGGGGCCGCCCTTTCCTAGCTTTTGTTGTGAGGGGTTCCCAGGCCCAAATTGTCGCATATTTTGTTTGAGCTTATGCTCGATTTTGGCAGCATATCAGTAGGCTATGCCCAAGGATGAGATGTCCAAAAATTCCATTTTGGTATGGATGTATCTATGCAGAGCACCGGGATACTTGAGCACCAGATTTCGCTCATAATCTTTGATACCCAGCTTGGTGCGCAAGGTATGGAAGATATTTGTGAAATCTGGCACTGCTTGGTCTCTTTCTTGCCACAGTGTGGTCCATTTGGTATAGAGGTCATCATAACTTCCAACATGGTAGTATTGTTCATTAATAGCATCCATAAAGGATTCCCAAGTGGTCGTGACTGAAAATAATGAGGTTTCGTCTATTTCATTTTGCTCACAGAAAGTTTCCCACCAATATTTGACATGGGGAACGGCTTTGAGGAGTGCAAAAGTAATATTTTCTCTATTCGAAAAGTTATGGATATAAAAATACCCTTCTAGTAGATTCAACCACTTGTCTACAGCATCTATGTCTATATGACCTTCAAATATAGGAATATCAAATTTTATTTGTACCTTGAAGGGGGCGGCGCCTACGTTCGAAAAAGATGTGTCACCTGTTGGTAGCCACCGAAGGATTTGCGCGAAACTATCCATCATCTCATTCCTCTGTTGCATGAGGGCTTCCTCAATCAACAGTTTGAAAAGATCTCATGTCCCATCATCTTTGTTTTCTCCTACCATGAGAGGTTGCTTGGGCATGCGAGAGCTTATGTCCTCAATAGAAACAAGCTCGAGACCCAACTCTTTATACTCTGACCTCGTTGGAGACATGCATTAGGACGAAAAGGAGCAGACCACTGATACCACTGATCTGGATTTTATGAGCAGAATGAAATGAATACAGATTATTAATAGGTGTTTAACAGAAAATAACAAAGATACAGTAAAATTGGTTTTCTATTCAATAAAGAAATAAGTTGAAACTATAAAATGCAGCGGAAACAAGCTTGTTGGAATGGTGGTTTCTTATCTCTGAGATGAGATGTGATGGTTGCGTGCATTCGCAAGAAGAAGATTACAATGAGGCTCTGAAGGCCTTTTTACAATAAACATAAATTCCAAAACCCTAGACATCCAAAAACCTAACCCTAAGAAATGAAGCGCCAAAATTCATGTGGGCCTCGTTTGGGTAAGTTAGTACATCAACTTCCCGGGGTCGTAAGTTTTGCATACAATCTTTGTTTTAGGCGTGTGATAGCCCTTTGGAAAGGTATCATAGAGTAGATTCATTATAGGGTCTCAATCATGCATTTTGATATCATTTAGGATCTTTATCCCAAAAAACCTTCATTTAGGACCTCAAAATGGCCCCGGAAGTTAAAACTGCTAAAAATAGTAAATTGCCAAAATTGTCAGAAAACTGTTTTGAGACAGTTGGAAAAGGTGGGTGGCCACCGATATCCATATATATAAATCCTCCCTCCTTAGGAAGAAATGGTATCCATTGCATTGAGTTCCCCCATTAGATGAGGAAATTTCTGTTGAATTTGGCCCCGGGTGAGCCACTTGCCTTGGTGCGGGAGATGCCCTGATTTGATGACTCGATAAAGTTGGATCCTTTTGTTGTCGAGTGCCCTTGATATGTGTGTCAAAAATTTGATCATTGGATGCATGTTGTATGTAGTCAGGGTTGATCTCTGTGGGTTCCAGTTGTTCTACTACTTCTAAGGTGTCCAATAATGGTGGGAAATAAGGGTGAAGGAGATCCACATTGAACACTGGGTGCATGCCAAGGAAAGGAGAAATGTTGAGCTCAAAATCATTATCTCCCACAGCCTTGGTGATAGTTTACGGCCCATAACGTAGTGGGTGAATCTTCTGATGGGGTCCTGTAAGGTGTTATTTCTGCAAGTGCAACCAAACTTTCTCTCCCACCTGAAACTTATGTGGCACCCGATGTTGATCATGGCATTGTTCCTACTTGTCATTGGACTTATATAGGATATCCTAAACCTATTGGTGGATGTGATAGATGTTCTCAATCAACTGGGTGTCTTTGTCAACTTCAGTTGGAGCAGGAGATGAGTTTGTTGAGGTGACCGCAAGGGGAAGTGCAACATCTATGGGACCCAATGGTTGGAATCCCAACCCCACCTGAAAGGGGTTGTGGTCAGTTGAGCTATGCAGAGCTCGGTTGTAGCTACCTTGGATATAGGGAAGGATATCATCCCATGTGCGAGGGTGTTTTGAATTATACATGTGAAGGATATGCACAATCATTCAATTTACAACCTTGGTTTGGCCATCTGTCTGGGGTGGAAGGTCATGGATTTGGTGAGCTTGGTGTCCAGCAGTGACCAAAGGCTTGGCCAGAATGTACTCAGATATCGACTGTCCCAATCTGAGATAATGGTTTGTGTGATTCCAAAATGTACCCAGACTCGTTCAAGGAAGAGCTTGGCAATGGCCTCTGCTATAATGCTCTTCTTGTAGGCAACCAGAATCGCCATCTTAGAAAAGCGATCAACAACCACAAAAACATACTCATTTCCCCGCTTGGTGGATGGGAGGACCAACATGTAGTCCATTGAGATGAATTCCCATGGACTTTCAGGAGTAGGAAGAGGGTTGTACAAGCCCTGTTTGTTAGTGGTCATTTTAGCAATAGCGTAGGCAGTGCAAGACCTGATATACTTGCTGACCTCCTGTTGAAGTTTCGGCCAGTAGAAATGTTTCTATAACTTCGCCACCGTCTTTTCGACACCGAAGTGTCATGCCACCCGACTATAGTGGGTTTCCTATATCATCTTCGCTCGCTCACTTGATGGAACACAGATATGGCCCAGACGACACCCCATCCTGAGGATGGAAATTATCGACAATTGTGTTTGCACCCAACATTTGGTAGGTGGTGGAGAAGTCAGGGTCTGTCTCATAGATTTGAGGCCATCCAAATGTCTCATGACCACAAGAGTATAGCACCATGATGAGTGTCGTGACTGGAGGTCTACTGAGGAAATCAGCGACGTGATTGGTGCTTCCTATTTTATACTTGATGTTGAGGTGGAATTGCTGCAAGTATGTGGACCACTTTTGATGGCAATCATTCTACAATTTTCCATGTGTCTGCATGAACTACAGTGGCTTATTATCAGTGTGGATGACTGTCTCCTTCCCAATAATGTAGTGTCTCCACTAGCGGCAGGCTTCCACGATGGAGTACATTTCTTTGTCATAAGTAGGATAGTTATGAACAGTATCTAATAGTGTCTCACAATGATAGGCCACGGGGTGGTCATGCTGAGAGAGAACGGCGCCCATAGCATAGTCTGAATCATTTGTCTCGATCTCAAAGGGATGATGCAAGTCTGGTAGTGAAAGTACTGGGGCTGAGGACAAGTTTTTCTTCAAATCATCAAACACTTGTTGTCGGGACCAGCCCCATACAATTTTTTCCTTACCACCACCCCTATTTATTTGGCTGAGGGACCATGCAATATGGGAGAATCCCAACATGAACCTACGTTAGAAATTGGCAAGGAACAAGAATCTCTGAAGCTCAGTGAGTGTTGTTGGGGCTAGACAGTCACGGATGACTTGGATCTTGGTTGGATCCACATGTACGCCATGGTGATCAATGATGTAGCCTAGGTAATGGATCTTGTCCATGCCGAAGGAGCATTTTTCCAAGTTGGCATATAGCTTGTGATGTCGCAGGGTGTGAAAAACCTGTTGAATATGTTGCAAGTGTTTGGCCCAAGTCTTGTTGTAAATTAGAATGTCATCCAGATACACCACTACAAAATTATTTTTGAATGGTCGCAGGATATCGTCCATCATCTTCATGAAAGTAGCTGGAGAATTTGTCAAACCAAAGGGCATGACCAACCATTCAAAAAGTTCTTCCTTTGACTTGAAGACGGTCTTCCAGAAATCTATCTTTTCTATCGGGACCTGGTGGTAGTCAGACTTCATATCAATCTTACTGAAGTATTTGGCCCTTGTGAGTTGATCAAGGAGGTTGTCGATTTAGGGAATCGGGTACCGGTTTCTGACTGTGATTTTATTTAGAGCTCGGTAATCAATACAGAGTCGCCAAGTTCCATCTTTCTTCTGTACCAGCATGATTGGTCTCCCGCAAGGTGATGATTTGGGACGGATGTGCCCATTGTGGAGCAGTTATTGGATCTGTCACTTGATCTCCTCATTCTCTAATAAAGAGTGGCGATAGACTGGCTCATTGGGCAGCGGTCCACCGGGGGTCAGATCAATGGGGTGTTTGACTTGGCAGTGCAGATGTACCCCTGTAGGTGAGGAGAAGATATTCGAGTATTCTTCCACGACCTTATCTACTTGCTTTTGTTGTGTGGAGACGTCAGACGCAGAAACCCTAGATGTGGTTGTGATATTTTTCTTATTCTGAGAGTGAATCACGAAGAAGACAAACTTCCTCGTCTAAGAGATGACCTTCCTGCATTGCTTAGTAGAAATCAAGGAAATAGCACTAGGTGGGATTGTCGCGGGTATCCTGTACAATTTCCTGTTCAAAGTAATAATAACACTACTAGACATAGACTCATATACAACATGGCGTTTCCATAAATAAGGTTTTCCCAAAAGAACATCACAAAATTTTAGAGGAAAAACATCACACAATACCTTGTCTTTGAAGGGCTTGATGTCATATGACAGTCTACATTGTTGGTTGATGCAGAGATCGCTTCCTTGGAGGAGTCATCCAATGGTGTAGGGTTGTGGGTACGACGTTATTGGCAGGGCCAGCTGCTTGAAAACCTCTACTGAGATGAGGCTCTTCTAGCTACTTCTATCAATGATGAAGTGCAGTGGGGTGCCTTTTACCCACATCTGTGAATGGAAGAGACACTCTTCTTCTTCTTGCTCGTCTGGTTCACCAAGCTGGAGCTTGGTGGTAGAAACGGTGACACAAGGTTCCGCGTCAATGATCTATCTTCCCATTTCTTATTCTGGCTCAGAGTCAAAATCCACATCTGATTTAGAGGCTTTGACTTTGGCCACCAGTGACTACTTTGAGTGGAAGTCAGTCGTGTTATGCCAAGGGATCTTATGGAAGTCGCACCACTTCCCGGTATCTTTATTTGTCTTTTCGGTGTCCTTATTTCCTTGCGGCTTGGATTGGTTGTCCTGATACTGTCCATCTTTACTTTGTCCTTTGTTTTGTGGGTTGGGGCCGCCCTTTACTAGATTTTGTTGTGCGGGGTTCTCAGGCACAAATTACCACGTCTTTTCTTTGTGCTTCTGCTCCATTTTGACGGCATATCAGTAGGTCGCACTCAAGGATGAGATGTCCAGAAATTCCATTTCGGTCTGGATGTATCTATACAGAGCAATGTGATACTTGAGAACTATATGTCACTCTGAATATTTGATACCCAGCTTGGTGCGCAAGGTATGGAAGATATTTGTGAAATCTCGTACTGCTTGGTCTCTTTCTTGTCGCAGTGTGGTCCATTTGGTATACAAGTCATCATAACTTCCGAAAAAGTAGTATTCTTCCTTAATATCATCCCTAAAGGATTCCCAAGTGGTCATGATGGAAAATAATGAGGTTTCCTCTATTTCCTTTTGCTCACAGAAAGTTTCCACCAATCTTTGACATGGGGAACGGCTTTGAGGAGCGCAAAAGTAATATTTTCTCTATTCGAAAAGTTATGGATAGAAAAATACCCTTTAGTAGATTCAACCACTTGTCTACATCATCTTCATCTATACGACCTTCAAATATAGGAATGTCAAATTTTATTTTTACCTTTAAGGGGGCGTCCCCTCCGTTCGAAGAAGATGTGTCGCATGTTGGTGGCCACTGAAGGATTTGTGTGAAACTATCCATCATCTCATTCCTCTGTTGCATGAGGTATTACTCAATCAACAATTTGAAAGGATCTCCTATCCCATCATCTTTGTTTTCTCCTGCCATGATAGGTCATTTGGGCGAGTGAGAGCTTTTGTCCTCGAGAGAAACAAGCTCGAGACCCAACTCTTTTTACTCCAACCTCGTTGGGGACATGCATTAAGACGACAAGGAGGAAACCACTCTGATACCACTAATTTGGATTTTATGAGTAGAATGAAATGAATACAGATTATTAACAGGTTTTTAACACAAAATAACAAAGATACAGTAAAACTCATTTTCTATTCAATAACGAAATAAGCTGAAACTATAAAATGCAGCGGAAACAAGCTTGTTGGAATGGTGGCGGCTTATCTCTAAGAAGAGATGTAACGGTTGCGCGAATTTGCAAGAAGAATATTACAATGAGGCTCTAAAGTCCTTTTTACAATAAACAAGAATGACAAAACCCTACACATCCAAAAACCTAACCCTAGGAGATGAAGCGCCAAAAGTCATGTAGGCCCCGTTTGGGTAAGTTAGTACATCAACTTCCCGGGGTCGTAACTTTTGCATATGATCTTCGTTTTAGGCGTGTGATATCCCATTCGAAAGGTATCATCAAGGAGATCCATTTTTGGGGCTCAACCATTCTTTTGGATATCACTGAGGAGCACGATCTCGAAAAACCTTCATTTAGGCCCTCAAAATGGCCACGAAAGTTAAAACTACTAAAAATTAGTAAATTGCCAAAATTGTCAGAAAATTGTTTTGAGCCAGTTGGAAAAGGCAGGTGGCCACTAATATCCATATGGATCAATCCTCCCTCTTTATGAAGCAACGGTCTCCATTTCATTTAGGTCCCCCATCAGATGAGAAAATTTCTGCTGAATTTGGCCCCGGGTGAGCCACTTGCCTTGGTGCAGGAGCTGCCCTGCTTTGACGACTTGATAAAGATGGATCCTTTGTTGTCAAGTGCCCTTGATATGTGTGTCAACAATCTGATCATTGGATTCCTGTTGTATGCAGTCAGGTTTGAGCTCTGTGGGTGTCATATATTATGCTACTTCTAAGGTGTCCAATAATGGTGAGAAATAAGGGCGAAGTAGATCCACATTGAACACTGGGTGCAGGCCAAGGAAAGGAGGAATGTTGAGCTCAAAAGAATTATCCCCCACAGCCTTGGTGATAGTGTACAGGCCATAACACAGTGGGTGAAGCTTTTGATGGGGTCCTGTAAGGCATTCTTTCTGAAAGTGCAACCAAACTTTGTCGCCCATCTGAAACTTATGTGGCACCCGATGTTGATCATGGCATTGTTTGTACTTGTCATTGGACTTCTGTAGAATATCCTGAACCGTTTGGTGGATGTGTTGGATCCACTCAATGAACCAGGTAGCTTTGTCAGCTTCAGTTGGAGCAGGAGATGATTCGGTTGAGGTGATCGCAAGAGGAAGTGAAACATCTATGGGACCCAATGGTTGGAATCCCAACCCCACCTTGAAGGGGTTGTAGTCGGTTGAGCTATGCAGATCTCGGTTGTAGCTATGTTGGACATAGGGAA
The DNA here is from genome assembly GCA_000966675.3 of Picea glauca. Lineage (NCBI taxonomy): Eukaryota > Viridiplantae > Streptophyta > Pinopsida > Pinales > Pinaceae > Picea > Picea glauca. Next base: position 56,728 of record JZKD02S1551660.1, read on the forward strand.
GGTTCTCATCCCATGTGAAAGGGTGTTTTGAATTATACATGTGAAGGATATGCACAATCATTCGATTTACAACCTTGGTTTGGCCATCTATCTGGGGGGGAGGCCATGGATTTGGTGAGCTTGGTGTCCAGCAGTGACTAGGGGCTCGACCAGAATGTGCTCAGAAATTGATTGTCACGATATGAGACAATGGTTTGTGGGATTCCAAAATGTAACCAGACTCCTTCAAAGAAGATCTTGGTAGTGGCCTCTACTGTGATGCTCTTCTTCCAGGCAACCAGAATTTCCATCTCATAAAAGTGATCAACAACCAGAAAAACACATTCATTTCTCCGCTTGGTGGATGGGAGGCCCGACATGTAGTCCATTGAGATGGATTCCCATGGCCTTTAAGGAGTAGGAAGATGAGTGTACAGGCCCTGTTTCTTAGTGGTTGGTTTGGAAATAGCGCAGGTAGTGTAGGACCTGATATACTTGTTGACATCCTGTCAAAGTTTCGGCCAGTAGAAATGTTTATGTAGCATCGCCACTGTCTTTTCAACGTCGAAGTGTTCTGCTATCCTACTATAGTGGGATTCCTAGATCAGCTTCACTCATTTTTGGCACAGGGTAAAACCTAGGGTTTAACTCTCAAGAGTGCACCAACAAAACCCTAACTACCAGCCCTTTTGGCAACACCTGTGAAGCAGATGAAGTCTCACCCAAGGTAGAGGCAGGGGTGGTTGCAGGACTCAAATGTCTACAACCTTACCTGGGACACCAATCTATGATTATATATTTTACAGGGAACTTATCATAGATCATTCATCAATATTTAACCCTTATGGTACTTCGCAGATAGCACAGAGCATCGCAGTGAATACTTAGACTAAATATGATTCGGTACTTAGCCACAAAAATATAGATTAGATTCATCATATCAAGCACTAAGCATCTTATATATCAGATCTAACATTCATTCATATATCATAAGCATAGAGCATAACTAGATCTATTTAATCACAGCAAGCACTTAGCCAAGAAGGAGATAAACGCATTAGGTCGAAGCACAGAGCATAATACACAAAGTTATTGTGGTTCACCCCCACCCTGGGGCTACTTCCACAAAGTCTTCTTCTTTATATTATCTCGTTCAAGCGGTTATAGCACAGAGCTTCAATGACCCTTACTTTGCACAAGACAGAAGATCTGCACTGCTCGCTAGATCCTTCTTCCTTGCACTTCAGCACAAAACTACAACAACTTGCACTTAGATTTTCAATCTCCTTACAATCATGCAAAGATCACTTGTAATATACATCCAATCACACAGATCTACCTACTAGCACTAAGCCTTTAGCTATACATCACATAGATGTACTACTATTCTATACTTAAATTGCCTAAGTATTTATTTATAGATTACAAAATGGGCTTAAGAATGGGTAAACCCACGGGTCGACATCTCTTTCCCTTTAAATCATTCCAAAACCCTAAAAGGGACCCAAAATAGGTCTTGTTTACCTAATTTTTGCTTCGCGTTGCGCTCCATCTTTGGCAAGCTGTCGCAGTCCCAAAAATGGTCAAATATGACCAATTATTCTTCAAAACTTGGTCAAGGGCCAACAAGCCCCCAACACTCAACTGTGACTCATCCCGAGTCACTCGGGTCTGATCAATTCCACCTCGAATGTCTCGAGCTTGGATCAAGCTGCTTCGACCTGCTATAGTGCGACAACATCTTTCTCAGTAAATTCTTGGATCATTGTGTCATTGAGTGGTCCTTCCAGGCGTTGTTCTGTAGTGATGACAACCTGTTAGAGTTTAGCTCCCTGGATTTCAAGTTCAAGGAACAGTTTGCATGCCTTTTCTTGGATTGGTTGAAGTCGTTGGAAGACTTCCATCACTTTACTTTGCAGCGTATGCACCTGTTGTTTGGTTGTGTGTTGTTTTGTGAACCTCTTCATTCTTTTGACTGGGGTCAAAGTCTTTATCTACGCCTGTAGTGTATCTACATGTTGCTTTGATTCTTGGAGCTATGCCTCCAATGTCTGCAATTCTAGATTCTCTGCAAGGGTTTCATAAGTCTGGGTGCTTCTAGCACTCAGTTGCTTGCATTCCAAGGCAAATCTTTTTAATCGGCCAACTAAGCTTTGAGCAGTGGCCTCTCTTAGATCTCTTATTTCTTGGGGCGTCTCGGGCACAGTGCGGAGCTCCAGATTCATGATGCGTTGTTGGAGTTGTTGGATTAATTCTTCCAGTTTGGTCACTTGTTGTGGGAGATGGTCTTCCATCTTCAATTCTATGACCATCACAGAGTGTAGTGCCTTGTGAACCGTTTCCTATACTTCAAGTTGCTCGGCTAGAAACTGTGCCTTTTCCTCATCCCACTTCGCATTCAGGGCAAGCTTTTTTTGTTCTGCCTCATTCTATTGTTATAGAAGTGATTTATGTGCTTGCATGAAAGCCTGGGTGGCTTGTGTTGTGTCTTCTTGAGCTCGTCGAAGGCGAGCTTCGACTTGATCAGTGATCTGGTGTAATTGAGTAGGCTCATCGCCTACTCCTGATGTTCCTCTTGGCAAGGGCGATGTAGAAACTGCTTGGCTGGACTGGAGTGCCTACTGCACTTCTTTGAGTTTTCCTTGATTTGGTTGAATATATCCTCTTGCTTTGTTTCTTTTTTTTCTGTGAGCTCTAGTGAAACATCATTCAGCGCAGTAATTAAGAAGTCGAATTCATCTGGGGTAAAGGTAGTTTTAAGCATGGTCTGGGTGGCCTTAACTTTCTTTCGGGAGGAGGGTTTGGTGATGTCATCTTTATTTTCATGGAGGGATCTTCCTCCTTTCTAGGTGGAGTAACCTCACCTATGTTTTACTCAACTTATGTATTTCCTAGCTCATCACCGTCACCTCCCTATGTAGGTGAGATCAAAGTAGCCTTCGTGGACGTGCTAGGGACATCTTCAACTTCGTCATCCTTCTTAGTCCTGCTTGGCCAAGGTGTATCTGGCATAGCTTTAGGGATTTCCTCGTCAGACATGTCTGTGGGGTCCACTGCAACAAGGAGGTTCGCTGCCCACTCCTTGGTAATCTCCTCCAAGTCATCTTCTGCCAGGTTGTAGTAGGATTGGAGTTGTTGTTTATGCTCATCATTGTGCGTTGTAATATAGGTGAAGTGGCAGTCCACGCTAAATTTCATCAAAGGTCTAAACCTATGAAGTACATTTGGGGTGATGTGTAGACTGAATTTCATTCTTCAGATGGTTGAAGTAGGTGTGGAAGATAGCATTGGACTGCCACTTCTTGTTCATGTTGTTGGAGTACAACAGTGTACAGAACTTCGCGGCTAATGGTTCGACAGGTTCGATCTTTGGAAAAGTGGCTCCCTCTGGTAGTTCCCAGGCGATGAAAGGGATGAGTATGAGAAACCAACTAAAGTGGAACTCATACCCTTGGTCTTGTGCTCCTCTTCAATCCATCTATAACTGGTTTACAAGATATTGTGCCCAATTCATCTGTAGTCCCTCGGCGCACTTCCCTGCAAGGTCAACTATGAAGCCAATAACCTGTGTTGGTCTGTTCTTATGAACTAACTTGCCTACAATCAGCTGACATGCAAGGTGCACTGCACCACTCTAGATAGAGGCTACCTTGTAGCCTTGCATACCCTTCTCTACATCGCCATAAGTTTCCTTTATCTGTTGTGCTAGTGCTCAGTCTGAGGTCTTTCCTAAGTAAAAGTGTTGTGGGTTAGAGCCTTGCATGCTAAGTCCTGTGATCTGATTGATCAGAGTCGGATCCACAGTGATGTGGCAGTCCAACCATAAGTATCTGCCATGGTAGCAAGACAGCAGCAACCTGACGCATGCGTTGACTTCCTGGTGTCTGCCGAAGTGAGGGATCTTCATTATGTTGAGCAGTGTGGACTGCATGAGGTTCTGGGTCTAGGACTGTAGGACAATCTTAGGATTTCTGCCTTTGGTCTTGGTTAAGTATTTATGCGGAGTTAACATGTTGTAGGTTTTGTGATCTCCAAGGTTAAAATCATTAAATTTCAATGCTGCGAGCTTATCCTAGTCAGCACATAATGCACGCACCCCTTTCAGAAGATACGCGGTGATCAAGGTGTACTCAAATTCTCTGGGTACACTGTCACGGTTAATCTTTCCGCTCAAAGGTGGTATGTAAACCGAAAAAATGCGCGAGATCATCTTGGCGTTTGCAATATCGTCTATGTGCTTTGTTCTTGTCTCGGTCATGGTTTTGGAAGGTCTTGCTCCATGAGCAGTGGAGGGAGAAGCTTGGTATCCTCCTGTCGATGATTCTTGCACACCTGCAAACATCCTTCTCTCTGACATGACTCTCTCAACCATCAGGTCAATCAAAACTTCTTCAACTGCTTTCTCAACAGTGTTTAGATCGTCCGACATACAAGATTGGATCCACTAGCTTAGGTGTGAAAATGAATTCAGAGATGAAGATGAATAGTATGGGAATAAGGTAATGATCACAGGGTGAAGTAATCTCAAGTTTCGGGCTCAAATTATCACTTAGAAAAAATTATTCTCAGTGCGTGGCGTGACAGACTAAGTAGGGAAACTAAGCAACGGTCTGCTTGCAATGGATATGGGGCCTTCATTAACTCCGTTATGGTGCTGTCCAACGGTCTAGTGGGAACCCATAATTACTTTTCGACTCGTTCGGGGTGGAATTCGAATGGGTATATCGGTCCAACAGCTATATTTTTGCGCCATGGCAAAGTGCCATATGTCTTTGTTCTGATATCTCGACGAAGCTCAATTCTTGTGATTTTTCCTTCTGCGAAGTTTCCTCTGGAGTCTTCTATAACTTTCCGATTTTGGCCCTCTTCTTACTTAGCTTCCTAGCCTTTTTCCCAGTGAGCTTAGTCTCGGTCATCCTTTTTCTATTATGAGTCTTATCTTCTCTCGATATAGTCACTTTGTGTGTTAGGGTCCTAACCCGCACATAGGTAGAACAATATATTCGGATGTAATAAAGGTCAATATTAATAAGTCCTTTCAATAAAATAGAATAAGGCGGATGTAAGAAGACCTAATAG
>JZKD02S1551660.1:68673-89267 GCA_000966675.3 Picea glauca
AGATCTTACCTATTTTATGCAGAAATTTCTACTTTTACCTTTATTAGAGCATAAAGTGTTCAGATCTCACTTATTTTCTTCAGTATCAACCTCTTTCTTGCAGATCTGACCTCTTTCCTTCAGATCTGACCTTTCTTTCTCAGCGCAAAGCTTCGTAGGTTAAGTAGAATACTGCACACTAGGGCAACAGATCTACACACAGAGCTTATTTCACACAAATATTTTTCTTCTTTAGTTCCCAGCAATCACTATTCCAGGTCCCGGCAATGGAACCATTTTTTGGCACAGGGGCAGACCTAGGGTTCAACGCTCAAGACCGGACCAACAAAACCCTAACTATAGACCCTTTCAGCAACACCTAAGAAGCAGATGAAGTCTCACCCGAGGTAGAGGCAGGGGTGGTTGCAGGACTCAGATGTATGAAACCTTAGCTGGGACATTGATCTGTGATTATATCTTTTACAGGTCACTTAGCATAGATCATTCATCAATATTTAACCCTTATGGTACTTCATAGATAGCACAGAGCATCACAGCGAATACTTAGACTAAAGATGATTCAGTACTTAGCCACAGAAATATAGATTAGATTCATCAGATCAAGCATTAAGCATCTTATATATCATATCTAACATTCATCCATATACCATAAGCACAGAGCATAACTAGATCTATTTAATCACGGCAAGCACTTAGCCAAGAAGGAGATAAACAAATTAGGTCGAAGCACAGAGAACAATACACAAAGTTATCGTGGTTCACCCCCACCCCGGGGCTACATCCACAAAGTCTTCTTCTTTATATTATCTCGGTTAAGTGGTTACAGCACAGAGCTTCAGTGACCCTTACTTCGCACAGGACAGAAGATATGCGCAACTCGCTAGATCCTTCTTCCTTGCACTTCAGCACAAAACTACAAGAACTTTCACTTATATTTTCAATATCCTTACAATCATGCACAGCACACTTGCAATATACATCCAATCACACGGATCTAGTAGATTCAACCACTTGTCTACGGCATTTGTGTCTATCTGACCTTCAAATATAGGAATATCAAAGTTTATTTGTACCTTGAAGGGGGCGTCACCTACGTTCGAAGAAGATGTGTTGCATGTTGGTAGCCGTCGAAGGATTTGTGCGAAACTATCCATCATCTCATTCCTCTATTCTATGAGGGATTCCTCAATCAACAGTTTGAAAGGATATCCTATCCTATCATCTTTGTTTTCTCCTGCCATGAGAGTTCCCTTGGGCATGCGAGAACTTCTGTCCTCAAGAGAAACAAGCTCGAGACTCGACTCTTTGTACTCCAACCTCGTTGGGGACATGCATTAAGACGACAAGGAGCAGACCGCTATGATACCACTGATCCAAATTTTATGAGCAAAATGAAATGAATACAGATTATTAACAGGTGATTAACACAAAATAACAGAGATACAGTAAAATTGGTTTCTATTCAATAACGAAATAAGCTGAAACTGTAAAATGCAGTGGAAACAAGCTTGTTGGAATGGTGGTGGTTTATCTCTGAGAAGAGATGTGCCGGTTGCGTGCATTCGCAACAAGAAGATTACAATGAGGCTCTGAAGGCATTTTTACAATAAACAAGAATTTCAAAACCCTAGACATCCAAAAACCTAACCCTAGGAGATGAAGCTCCAAAAGTCATGTGGGCCTTGTTTGGGTAAGTTAGTACATCAACTTCCTGGGGTCATAACTTTTGCATACAATCTTTGTTTTAGGCGTGTGATAGCCCATTGGAAAGTTATCATAGAGGAGATTCATTTTGGGGCTCAATTATTCTTGTGGAAATCATTGGGGATCTTGATCCCGAAAAACCTTCATTTAGGCCCTCAAAATGGCCCCGGAAGTTAAAACTTCTAAAAATAGTAAATTGCCAAAATTGTCAGAAAATGGTTTTGAACCAGTTGGAAAAGGTGGGTGGCCACTGATATCCATCTAGATCAATCCTCCCTCCTTAGGAAGCAATGGTCTCCATTGCGTTGAGGTCCCCCATCAAATGAGGAAATTTCTACTGAATTTCACCCCGGGAGAGCCACTTGCCTTGGTGTAGGAGTTGCCCTGCTTTGACGACTCGATAAAGTTGGATCCTTTGTTGTCGAGCGCCCTTGATCTGTGTGTCCACAATCTGATCATTGGATGCATGTTTTATGTAGTCAGGGTTGAGCTTTGTGGGTGTCAGTTGTTTTTCTACTTCTGAGGTGTCCAATAATGGTGGGAAATAAGGGTGAAGGAGATCCACGTTGAACACTGGGTGCAGGCCAAGGAAAGGAGGAATGTTGAGCTCAAAAGCATTATCCCCCACGGCCTTGGTGATAGTGTACGAACCATAACGGAGTGGGTGAAGCTTCCGATGGGGTCCTATAAGGCGTTCTTTTCTGCAAGTGCAACCAAACTTTGTCGCCCACCTGAAACTTATGTGGCACCCGATGTTGATCATGGCATTGTTTGTACTTGTCATTCGAGTTCTGTAGGATATCCTGAACTTGTTGGTGGATGTGTTGGATCGTCTCAATGAAACGGGTGGCTTTTTTAGCTTTAGTTTGAGCAGAAGATGATTCGGTCAAGGTGACCGCAAGGGGATGTGCAACATCTATGGGACCCAATGGATGGAATCCCAACCCCACCTGTAAGGGGCTATGGCCGATTGAGCTATGCAGAGCTTAGTTGTAGCTATGTTGGACATAGGGAAGGCTCTCTTCCCATGTACGAGGGTGCTTTTAATTATACATGTGAAGGATATGCACAATCATTTGATTTACAACCTCAGTTTGGCCATTTTTCCGGGGTGGAAGGTCGTGGATTTGGTGAGATTTGTGTCCAGCAATGACCAGAGGCTCAACCAAAATGTGCTGAGAAATTGACTGTCCCGATCTGAGACAATGGTTTGTGGGATTCCAAAATGTACCCAGACTCGTTCAAAGAAGAGCTTGGTAGTGGCCTTTGTTGTGATGCTCTTCTTGCAGGGCACCAGAATTGTCATCTTAGAAAAGCAATCAACAACCACAAAAACACAGTCATTTCCCCACTTGGTGGACGGGAGACACGACATGTAGTCCATTGAGATGGATTCCCATGGCCTTTCAGGAGTAGAAAGAGGGTTGTACAGGCCCTATTTCTTAGTGGTCGGTTTGGAAATAGCACAGGGAGTGCAAGACCTTATATACTTGCTGACCTCCTATCGAAGTTTCAGCCAGTAGAAATATTTCTATAGCATCACCACTGTCTTTTCGACGCCAAAGTGTCCTGCCACCCCACTATAGTGGGCTTCCCAAACCATCTTCACTCGCTCACTTGATGGAACATAGATATGGCCCAGACGACACAAAAACCCACCCTGAAGATGGAAATTATCGACAACTGTGTTTTCACCTAACATTTGGTAGGTGGTGGCAAATTCAGGGTCTGTCTCATAGAATTGAAGCCATCCAGATGTCTTATGGATGCAAGAGTCTAGCACCATGGTGAGTTTCGTGACTGGAGGTCTCCTGAGACAATCAGCGACTTGATTGGTGCTTCATGTTTTATACTTGATGTTGAGGTGGTCATTCTGCAATTTTCCCTGTGTGTGCATGAACTGCAGTGGCTTATGATCAGTGTGGATAACTGTCTCCTTCCCAAGAATGTAATGTGTCCACTGGCGGTAGGCTTGCACAATGGAGTACATATCTTTGTCATAATTGGGGTACTTACGAATAGTATCTAGCAGTGTCTCACTATGATAGGCCACGGGGTGGCCGTGTTGAGTGAGAACGGCGCCCACAGTATAGTCTTAAGCATCTGTCTCGATCTCAAAGGGATGTTGCAGGTATGGTAGTGAAAGTATTGGGGATGAGCACAAGCGTTGCTTCAGATCATTGACCACTTGTTGTTGGGACCGGCCCCATGCAAATTTCGCCTTACCACCACCCTTGTTTATTTGGCTGAGGGCCCATGCAATATGGGAGAATCCCAACACGAACCTGCGGTAGAAATCGGCAAGGCCCAAGAAGCTCCGAAGCTCAGTGAGTGTTGTTGGGGCTGGCCAGTCATGGATTACTTAGATATTGGCTAGATCCACATGTATGCCATGATGATCAATGATGTAGCCCAAATAATGGACCTTGTCCATGCCGAAGGAGCATTTTTCCAAGTTGACGTATAGCTTATGTTGTCACAGGGTGTGCAAAACCTGTTGAATATGCTGCAAGTTTTCAGCCCCAGTCTTGTTGTAAATTAGAATTTCATCCAGATACACCACTACAAAAGTATTGGTGAATGGTCGCGGGATATCGTCCATCATCCTCATCAAAGTGGCTGGAGCATTTTTCAAACCAAAGGGCATGACCAACCATTCAAAAAGGCCTTCCTTTGACTTGAACGCGGTCTTCCAGACATCTGTCTGTTCTATCGGGACCTGGTGGTAGCCAGACTTCAGATCAATTTTACTGAAGTATTTGGCCCCCATGAGTTGATAAAGGAGGTCGTCGATTTAGGGAATCGGGTACTAGTTTTTTACTGTGATTTTATTCAGAACTCAGTAATCAATACAGAGTCGCCAAGTTCCATCTTTCTTTTGTACCAGCACGATTGGGCTCCCGCAAGGTGATGAGTTGGGACGGATGTGCCCCTTGTGGAGCACTTCCTAGATCTGTCGCTTGATCTCCTCATTCTCTAATAAAGAGCGGAGATAGACCGGCCCATTGCGCAGTGGTGCGTCGGGGGTTAGATCGATGGGGTTCTTGACTTGTCAATGCAGAGGTACCCCTATAGGTCAGGAGAATATATCTGAGTATTCTTCCATGACCTTATCTACTTGCTTCTTCTATGTGGAGAGTTCGGTCGCAGAGACCCTGGATGTGGTTATGATCTTTCATTTATTCTGATTCTGGCTCAGAGTCAGAATTTGCATATGATTCAGAGGCTTTGACTTCAGGCACCAGTGACTGCTTTGAGCGGCAATCAGCAGTGTTATGCCAAGGGCTCTTATGGAAGTCACACCACTTCCCAGTATCTTTCTTTGTCTTTCTAGTGTCCTTCTTTCCTTGTGGCTTGGACTGGTTGTTATGATATTTTCCATATTTACTCTATCCTTTGTTCTATGGGTTGGGGCCGCCCTTTCCAAGCTTTTTTTGTGAGGGGTTCCCAGGTCCAAATTGTCACGTCTTTTGTTTGAGCTTCTGCTCGATTTTGGTGGCATATCGATAGGAATCACCCAAGGATGAGATGTCCAGAAATTACATTTCGGTCTAGATGTATCTAGGCAGAGCACCACGATACTTGAGCACCAGATGTCGCTCAGAATCTTTGATACCCAGCTTGGTGCGCAAGGTATGGAAGATATTTGTGAAATCTGGCACGGCTTGGTCTCTTTCTTGACGGAGTGTGGTCCATCTGGTATACAGGTCGTCATAACTTCCGACAGGGTAGTATTGTTTCTTAATAGTATCCCTGAAAGATTATCAAGTGGTTGTGACTGAAAATAATGAGGTTTCCTTTGTTTCATTTTGCTCACAGAAAGTTTCCCACCAATCTTTGACATGGGGAAAGGCTTTGAGGAGCACAAAAGTAATTTTTTCTCTATTTGAAAAGTTATGGATAGAAAAATACCCTTCTAGTAGATTCAACCACTTGTCTACATCATCTGTTTCTATATGACCTTCAAATATAGGAATATCAAAGTTTATTTGTACCTTGAAGGGGGCGGCGCCTCCGTTCGAAGAAGATGTGTCGCATGTTGGTAGTCGTCGAAGGATTTGCGCAAAACTATCCATCGTCTCGTTCCTTTGTTGCTTGAGGGCTTCCTCAATCAAAAGTTTAAAAGGATATATTTTCCCATCATATTTGTTTTCTCCTGCCATGAGAGGTCGCTTGGGCGTGCGAGAGCTTCTGTCCTCAAGAGAAACAAGCTCGAGACCCAACTCTTTGTACTCTGACCTCGTTAGGGACTTGCATTAAGACGACAAGGAGCAGACCGCTCTAATACCACTGATACAGATTTTATGAGCAAAACAAAATGAATACAGATTATTAACAGGTGCTTAACACAAAATAACAGAGATACAGTAAAACTAGTTTTTTATTCAATAACGAAATAAGTTGAAACTGTAAAATGCAGCGAAAACAAGCTTGTTGGAATGGTGGCGGCTTATCTTTGAGAAGATATGTGACGGTTGCACGCATTCACAAGAAGAAGATTACAATGAGGATTTGAAGGCCTTTTTACAATAAAAAATAATGTCAAAACCCTAGACATCCAAAACCCTAACCCTAGGAAATGAAGCGCCAAAAGTCATGTGGGCACCGTTTGGGTAAGTTAGTACATCAACTTTCTGGGGTCGTAACTTTTGCATACGATCTTTGTTTTAGGCATGTGATAGCCTGCTGGAAAGGTATTGGAGAGGAGATTTAATTTCGAGGCCCAATCATGCCTTTTGATATCATTGAGGAGATCGATCACGAAAAACCTTCATTTATTCCCTCAAAATAGCCCCGTAAATTAAAACTACTAAAAATAGTAAATTGGCAAAATTGTCAGAAAATTGTTTTGAGCCAATTGGAAAAGGTGGATGTCCACTTATATCCATATGGATCAATCCCCCCTCCTTAGGAAGCAATGGTCTTCATTTCATTGAGGTCCCCCATTAAATGAGGAAATTTCTGTTGAATTTGGCCTCGGGTGAGCCACTTGCCTTGGTGCAAGAGTTGCCCTGCTTTAACGACTCGATAAAGATGGATCCTTTGTTGTCGAGTGCCCTTGATCTGTGTGTCCACAATATGATCATCGGATTCCTATTGTATGTAGTCTGGGTTGATCTTTGTGGGTGTCATGTGTTCTGCTACTTCTGACGTGTCCAATAATGGTGGGAAATAAGGGCGAAGGAGATCCACGTTGAACATTGGGTGCAGGCCAAGGAAAGGAGGAGTGTTGAGTTCAAAATCATTATCCCCCATGGCCTTGGTGATAATTTGCATGACCAACCATTCAAAAACGCCTTCCTTTGACTTGAAGGTGGTCTTCCAGACATATGTTTGTTCTATCGGGACCTGGTGGTAGCCAGACTTCAGATCAATCTTACTATAGTATTTGGTCCCCATGAGTTGATCAAGGAGGTTGTCGATTCGATGAATCGGGTACCATTTTCTGACTGTGATTTTATTCAGAGCTCGGTAATCAATACAGAGTCGCCAAGTTCCATCTTTCTTCTGTACCAACACGATTGGGCTCCTACAAGGTGATGAGTTGGGACAGATGTGCCCCTTATGGAGCAGTTCTTGGATCTGTCGCTTGATCTTCTCATTCTCTAATAAAGAGCGGCGATAGACTAGCCCATTGAGCAGCAATGCATCGAGGGTCAGATCGATGGTGTGCTTCAATTGGTAGTGCAGAGGTACCCTTGTGGGTGAGAAGAAGATATATGAGTATTCTTCCATGACCTTATCTACTTGCTTCTGTTGTGTGGAGAGGTCAGCCACAGAAACCCTCGATGTGGTTGTGATATTTCGCTTATTATGAGAGTGAATCATGAAGAAGACAAACTTCCCCGTCTAAGAGATGACCTTCTTGCATTTCTTAACAGAGATCAAGGAAATAGCACTATGTGGGATTGCCTCAGGTATCCTGTACAATTTCCTGTTCAAAGTAATAATAACACTACAAGGCCTAGACTCATATACAGCATGAAGTTTCCATAAATAAGGTTGGCCCAAAAGAACATCACAAACTTCGAGAGGAGAAACATCACACAATACCTCGTCTTTGAAGGGCTTGATTTCATATGACAATCGGTACTATTGGTTGACGCGGAGGTCGCTTCCTTGGTGGAGAAATCCATTAGTGTAGGGTTGTGGGTGCGGTGTTGTTGCCAGGGCCAGCCGCTTGATGACCTTTGTTGAGATGAGGTTCTTCTGGCTACCGCTATCAACGATGAAGTGCAGCGGGGTGCGCTTTACCCACATCTGTGAATGGAAGAGGCGCTCTCCTTCTTCTAGCTCGCCTGGTTCACCAAGCTAGAGCTTGGTAGTAGCAATGGTGGCACTAGGTTCCACGTCAATGATCCATATTCCCCATTGTGGTTCTAGCTCAGAGTTAGAATCTGCATCTAATTCAGAGTCTTTGACTTTGGCCACGAGTGACTTCTTTGAGTGGCAATCAACAGTGTTATGCCAAGGGCTCTTATGGAAGTTGCACCACTTCCCGATATCTTTCTCTATATTTTTAGTGTCCTTATTTCCTTGCGGCTTGGACTAGTTGTCCTGATACTATCCATATTTACTCTGTCCTTTGTTCTATGGGTTGGAGCCACCCTTTCCTGGCTTTTTTTGTGGGGGGTTCCCAGGCCCAAATTTATGCGTCTTTTGTTTGAGCTTCTGCTCGATTTTGACGGCATATCTGTAGGTCGCGCCCAAGGATGAGATGTCCAGAAATTCCATTTCAGTTTGGATGTATCTATGTAGAGAACCACGATACTTGAGCACCAGATGTCGCTCGAAATATTTGATACCTAGCTTGGTGCGCAAGGTATGGAAGATATTTGTCAAATCTGGCACTGCTTAGTCTCTTTCTTGTCACAGTGTGGTCCATTTGATATACAAGTCGTCATAACTTCCGACAGGGTAGTATTGTTCCTTAATAGCATCCATGAAGGATTCTCAAGTGGTCGTGACTAAAAATAATGAGGTTTCCTCTGTGTCCTTTTGCTCACAGAAAGTTTCCCATGAATCTTTGACATGGGAAATGTCTTTGAGGATTGCAAAAGTAATCTTTTCTCTATTCGAAAAGTTATGGACAGAAAAATACCTTTCAAGTAGATTCAACCACTTGTCTACAGCATATGTGTCTATCTGACTTTGAAATATAGGAATATCAAAGTTTATTTGTACCTTGAAAGGGGTGGTGCCTCCGTTCGAAGAAGATGTGTCGCCTATTGGTAGCCGCCGAAGGATTTGTGCGAAACTATCCATCATCTCGTTCCTTTGTTGTGTGAGGGCTTCCTCAATCAACAGTTTGAAAGGATCTCATGTCCCGTCATCTTTGTTTTCTTCTTCCATGAGATGTCTCTTGGGCATGTGAGATCTTCTATCCTCGAGAGAAACAAGCTCGAGACCCGACTCTTTGTACTTCGACCTCGTTGGGGACATGCATTAAGACGACAAGGAGAATACCACTCTGATACCACTGATCCGAATTTTATGAGTAGAAAGAAATGAATACAGATTATTAACAGGTGATTAACACAAAATAACAGAGATACATTAAAACTGGTTTTCTATTCAATAACGAAATAAGTTGAAACTGTAAAATGCAATGGAAACAAGCTTGTTGGAATGGTGGCGGATTATCTCTGAGAAGAGATGTGACGGTTGTGCGCATTTTCAAGAAGAAGAATACAATGAGGCTCTGAAAGCCTTTTTACAATAAATAAGAATGCCAAAACCCTAGACATCCAAAAACCTAACCCTGGGAGATGAAGCACCAAAAGTCATGTGGGCCCCGTTTGGGTAAGTTAGTACATCAACTTCCCGAGGTCGTAACTTTTGCATACGATCTTCATTTTAGGCGTGTGATAGCCCATTGGAAAGGTATCGTCGAGGAGATTCATTTTGGGGTCTCAATCATGCCTTTGGCTATAATTGAGGAGATCGATCCCGAAAAACCTTCATTTAGGCCCTCAAAATGGCCCCGAAAGTTAAAACTGCTAAAAATAGTAAATTGCCAAAATTGTCAGAAAACTATTTTGAGCCTGTTGGAAAAGGTAGGTGGCCACCAATATCCATATGGATCACCTTAACTGCACCCACATGCTTGGACATCCCCTGACCACATCACCCAATTACATGGTTTGGATGAGGTATTTTCGAGAACTTTCCTTTTCCTGTGGACACTAGCCCAATAGGACACCTTGTCTCTTTCTTCAGACTTGTATTGCAGGCTTGTGTAACATCTTTGAGCTATTGATTGATGTATTAGGGATTTTGTGAATATTTTTAATAATATTTGATGATAAGATGTGATTGGCATTGCTATGATCCCTGTGACTGATGAGCCCATGGAGGGCGTAGCCTTTGATGTGCAGGACCATGCCCGACATACAGGTACCATTTGGACCGATACACATGGGGAGATGATCAGTTCAGACCTCTGTGGGGCTGAAGAGCCCACCAAATGGATGTTGAGACCCCATCAGGGGGTAGAGATAGGATACAGTTTGATTAGAGGCTTTGCACCGGAGAAGAAGAAGACGATCCACCAGAGGCACCCCGACACAGCTGGACCTAGGGGGATTGACCCATTTGCAATGGGACGTTGGCTCTAGATGGCCTAGGATGTCACCAGGAGGCTTATGACATCATCATGAGTGTGTTGGCAGATGGACAGGGCAGTTGGCACGTGTGGTGGCTTGGAGGAGCCCAAAAAGGGTTAACTTCTTGCTTCAGATGGCTGCACTTTCCCTAATAAGGGCTAACGTCACCCTAGAAAGGGGTGACTTCTTACCTTTTTGCTTGATTAGGGTTTAGATTTGACAATTTAATGTAAAAACTGTATGATTTGATATTATGGCCTTGTCAACCTTTTTACATAACCTAAATGTAAAATTAGGTCAAGGTTTTGTATAAATGAGGGATTTTAACTCTCATTTTTTCATCACCACTCATTCACTCCATAAGGAGGTATGAAATTTGTGCCCTATCTTAGGTATTTGGTTGATTAAGTGAGGCGCACTTGTTGAAGGAAGACATTTTTGGCATTCTATGGTGTTTCTCTTGAAGGAAGGTGTTACAACTAGGGTTTGCATGGTTATTTCTTGGTGAATTGTAAGTATTTTTCTGCAAAACTTCTTGATTGAATGGTTGTAGTTTAATTTCTTGCATATGTTTATGAATATTGTTGAATCAAAACCCTAGGGGACAATCACACAAGTAGGTCATTGTCTCATGTCCCCTGATAGAGAAATCTTTAGCCATTGTTGAGGAAAGAAAGAGACTAGCCATAGCTACACTCCTATTTCTTGTTCCTCTTTGCTAGCCATGTTATTTTGAAGCCAAGAAGAGTGAAATGTCCCTGGCCTAGGTTTACTACACTAGGGTCGTACTCTTTCTAGGGTTTGTTGAAAGGCCTTGTTGTAGCAACACCTTATCTCATCAAACCCTCTTGTTTTGGTTATTTATATACTTTATTCTTGAGCTAGTTGTTTTGCCAGGAAGGAGGAGAGAGCACGAGGCCTTGTTGTAGCAACACCGGAGTGAACCTCTCTCCCCTAGGGTTTTGATTTTGAGGCCTTGCCTTAGCAACACCTCAAAACTCTTCCCTCTAGTCCTTGAAATTTGTCATCCTTCAACTCTTGCATCCTTCACCTTTGACTCCATTAAACCCTAAGGCACTGATCTAAAGTCCTCCAACGTTGAAGTGAAACATTGATCACAACACTCTCAAAACTCTTTAAATTTCAAACCCTAACTACTCTAACCCTAGTTGTTGACGTCATCATTGGTTATTTCATCTTTAATGCAACAACGTTTTGTTTTAAGAGCAATTGAATGATGGTTTAGGCATTAATGGAATAAGGTGTTGATTGGTTACATTGAATGCTACATTGTTCCAATATTTATTGGTGAAGTATTATAACTTTTCATTGATATTGATAAACATTGACTTCGTTAACATTTATTGCTAATTGCTTATATGTATTTATCAGATAGTCTTATGAAGTACTAACCCATTGAAATAGCTTGCACATATCARTTTGTTATTGCTTTGTTCCARGAAAGTRCACTTCTTTGGGGGTTTTACTTCTTMAATTGGCCTTTGGCCGGACTATATGTTTGGGTGGTGACTTGTGAAGGGGGAAAACCTTATCTTGGCCTTATTAGCCTTTTGCCTCTTCAAAATCCCAGGTCAYCGTGGACGYCTCTCCTRGGCCTAACCTCCCTAAAGAGAAAGAACCATCTCATTGTAGTGACATTGGGTGGGACTGGTTCCTGTKAYRCAAGTTTGGCCCTCCATCTCATAGCTTTTATCCTAGCTACAAATTGTRCGATAACARTCCCAAAAAACAAAACTCAACCACCACCAAAKAAATATMTTTTTATTAATTGAAARAATACAAATAAAAAGTGTAACACTTACTCAATGCTAATCAAACCCTTTTTAGTCAACCCTCTTATAATGTGTATATAATCCTCTGTACAAAAATTTATACCAAAAAWATTWWWAAAAATAAGAGATTTAAGATAATATTTTKYACACTTWATATCATWTRAWATCATATGAAAACTCAAATTAGTWCTCTCTCAAATATTAATTCTCTAATAGGCACTAAAGCACTAATKCTGTCTTATAAAGAGTAAAGAACTAATTTTCTCTCAAGCTTATTCRCATACCTTACATACCTTATTAATGGAYTAGTGATAAGCATTTATATGAATATAAGTCATCACATGCTTTTTGAATTAAATGGATATACCTTATTAATGGACTAGTGATAAGACTTTATATGAATATAAGCCATCACATGCTTTTTGAATTAAATGGATGGAAATACTATATTAAATGGATGTGATATTCAGAAAAACTTTCACATTTCATTAAAAAAATGTACTCATTTCAATAATTACGTACTAATCTTCTCTGAAACGAGTAGTCTCTGGTTTTCCATGCCAAACGCACTAATTCTTCTCTTCACCACGCTCCAACCAATGCTCCACAACCTTTATTTCCATGCTACTCTGCACACCTTTCTTTCCACACTACTCTGACTACGCCAACACACGCTCCACGCAGCACTTCGCACGTAATTGTATGCTCTACGCACAAGTATCTCCACTCACACGTAGGTCACACACTCTTACTCCACCCTGGACCATAATTGTTGCAAACTCCACGCAGCCCTCTTCTCTTGCTCGATACCAAATGAATAATTACACCATAAAATTAACGGAGTAAATATATTCAACAATAATGCACACCCAACTCAAATTTTCTCATTATCAAATCATACATTTATACATAGAGAAGAGATGTCTAGGGAGTCAATCATCTTCTATAATTTCTCAACAATTACTCCTTAATTGAGTCAACAATCTCTTCACAAATCTCTCAAGCATATTTCTCTAACTTTAATTTGACCTTCGAGATATAACAATAATTAATCTAGAACATACAAATGAATCATTATTCCAACAATGAGTGGTTAGTTATGTCATTCGGTTTATGCAAATGCACCACCTACATTTATGAGACTAATGAATGATCTTGTATGCCCTTATCTAAATTCATTTTTTATTGTCTATTTGGATTATATATTGGTTTATAGTGTTACCTGGGAGTAGCACATCTCACATCTTATGCAGGTGTGAGTCCCTAAAGAAGCACCAGTTGCTAGCCATTCTCAAGAAATGTGAGTTTGCTCAATAGTATTTGGTGTATCTAGGGTATGCGAACGGTGGAAGCAAGCTCAAGATAGATCCCGTCAAGATGGAGGCCATCATGAAATGGCCAGTTCCTGGAAATTATATAGAAGTTAGGAGCTTTGTTGGGGCAACACAGTACTTGCGAAAGTTCGTAGCTTCATTTTCAACAGTAGTTGCACCACTCCAAGCAATAACAGCAGGTAATAATAGTTTCCAGTGGGAGAAGAATCAATAGAAGGCCTTTGATGAGCTAAAAATAAATATCAATCAAGCACCAGTGCTCACGCTACCAAACTTTCATAATCCCTTCGAAGTGGAGACAGATGGAAGTGGGTATGCCATGGGAGAAGTCTTGAAGCAGGGAGGAAGGCATGTTAGCTATCATTCTAATTTATTTCATGGGAAGTCCTCGAATACCCTACCTACAACAAGAAGCTCTATGCCTTGGTACAAGCTTTTAAAAAGTGGAAGCACTATCTGATGGGAAGGGAGACCATCAACCACACAGATCACTAGTCACTCCAGTATTTGTCGGTCCAAAGTAAGCTACAACAAACTATACATTACAAGTGGGTAGGGTTTTTACAACAATGTCATCTAGTCATCAAGTATAAGAAGGGTAGCACAAACAAGTTGGTATATGTGCTTTCAATGTCACCAACATCTAAGATTACAGATTTGGGAACTTTGATGCACGTGGATCCTTTTACCCGTGATGCATACGAAGAGGCATACACATAAAATGAGGAATTCAAGGAGGTATTTCAGCAACTACAAGGCCAAATTCATATAGAAGAAGGAGACAGTAAGGTTGACTATCATTTCTAGAATGGTTTACTCTACAAGCTCGACAAGCTCTATGACCCTAAAGGTGAATGATTGTAGCTTATTAGAGAGGCTCACACCTTCAAGGTTGCAAGACATTTTGGTGTTGGGAAGATAGTTGCCAACTTACAGAGGTATGTGTATTGGCCTCGAATGCAAGAAGATGTAGCACGGAATATTATAGGATGTATACTTGGTTGTACCAGCAAGCCCAACAACAAGAAGCAAGGTCAATACCATCCCTTACTTGTACCCACTCGACCTTGGGAAAGCACTTCCATGGATTTTATGGGAGGGAGGGTTACCAATAACGCGGAAGGGACATGACTATTTATTTGTGGTAGTTGACAGGTTCAGCAAAATGTGCATTCTCATGCCTTGTAAAAAGACCATCAAGGGACAGGAAGCAGCAAACTTATTCTTTGAACGGGTCTAGGTACACTTTGGGATACCAAGGAGCGTCATCTCAGACAAGGACACCATATTTCACAATGCCTTATGAACTACATTACGGGAAAAGATGGACACTAAGTTGAATATATCTATAGCATTCCATCCATAGACAGATGGGTAGACAAAAGTAGTCAATAGAACCTCGGTGGAGCTTTTGAGAGGTTACAATCAAAAGCATCTAAAGACCTGGGATGAAAATTTGATCCATATTCAGCACTCTTATAATGGAATTATCCACACTTCTACTGGTAAGTCACCTTTTGAAACTTGCTTTGGATATTTTCCACCTTTACCCTTAGATGTTGTATATGGAGAACAAGGAGGAGTGAGGGAGGACCTCACAGGAGATGCATTGAGAGCAGAAAAAATTGTTGATAAGATCAAGAAGATCCATTTGCAAGTGCAAGAGACGTTGAAGAAGTCATAAAAAAAATACAATGTTAGACAGGACGAGCACAAAACAGAGAGAACATTCAGAGTGGGAGATAGAGTATGGTTATAGTTGAATAAGGAAATACTACAGGGTCCTAGAAAGAAGAACAAGGCTCTACGGTATGGTCCTTTTGAGGTAGTGGAAAAGGTGGGAGATAACACCTATAGACTCATTTTACACCCATACATATGCATTTACTTTATAGTGAATGTGGAGAATCTCAAACTCTATGAGCCTTCCATGTTGGACCAAGAGGAGGAGGAGGTCCTACCTTCTATAGAGGACTTAGCACCACATGCTCAGGAAAAGTTGGAAGAGGACATAGTTTTGCATAAGAGGTCTAGAACGACAAGACAGGGGCAACATGACCTTTGGTATATTGGGTTGAAAGGGAAACTTCCAAGCAAAGCAAAGTGGTACTCTGGGGAGAAGGTAGAGGAAAATTTTCCTCACCTCATTCAGTAAATATTTTGGGGACAAAAATCCTCCCTGAATGGGGAGGTATGGCCCAGATTGGATCATTATATTTTTTTTCATCTATCTCAGTACTTTCTCGTTGGAAAAATTAGAGGAATCGGCTTGCAAGACCATTTTGGTGGCTGGTCCAAATTTGGCAATTTAGATCCAAAAAATCATCTGAAATATTTTGGAGCCAATTTGAGGCATCAAAAGACATATTTTTATGGTCCAAACCTTACTATGGATAAATATTATGTATTCTACACACTTATCCCTTTACAACTATGCAAGAATCGTCTCAATCGAAATTTGTATGTGAAAGTTATGTCTCCCGCAAGTTGACCTACCGTATTGATCACCATGGTGCGAGTGGATGCCACGTCAACCCCCATTACTTAAACATGTGGGGCTAGCCACGTAGTGTATTTTATAGAACACTCTAGAAGGTCCAAACCTAATCACTAATTGAGGGTTGAGGAAGTCAATACCCTAACCCTAGATGGCCATCGAGCTATGTTAATTACTGGGCCACTAGAAGGAGAAGGGGTTTCATTCTATGTTTTTGTATTTTGTTCCATAGCAGAGAAAAATAATTGGGAGTGGGAAATTAGAGAGAATAACAAAGGTTGTTAATGTTATGTAGCAGCCTACTAGGCCATAGGTCTCAGGTAACTCCATAGTGAGTGTCTTCTCCTTTGTACTTTCATTATTTCCATACCAAAGAAAAGAGAGTGGAGCGGCCTCACCTTCTAGCTGGGTTTTCTCTCCAAAGGATTTCTCGGAGAAAATATTTGTGTTATTTTGTGGATGGTCTGTGATTGTATTTTACTATTCTCTATTTTCCGCATTTTATCTATTTCATGACGAACTATTCTAGTGGAATATCCACGGTAGTTTACGGATCATGGAATCCCCACATAATTATCAGATCTTACTAAAAAAATTACGGGAGGTTCTCGGGGTAAACTTATAGGGTTATACACAATTTATTCTACCACTCCATGAGCACAATTGATAAGTCATGCATTAGTCCATAAGTTTGAAGTAAGCATCACCCTATCTCCAACTGTAACATCACCCTAGCTCCAACTGTAACAAGTAATTCAAGTTCCAAGTTTTCCTCGTCTCTTTCAATAAAATAGTTGATTTTTACTCTTGTAGCAACATCAGCTACAATAGGGCGATCTAGGTATCTCAAACAATGCTTACTCTGATTTTGTACATCATCGTTTGTCGCGGTGAAATGTATGGCCTTAACAAATGACTCTTGTGGAAGCATCCAAAGAAATATATGCACGAGTCATAAATAATTACATTCTTCTCTAGTTGGCATTGCATCCCTAGTAATAGAAATGACATAAACATTTTTTATCATGGCTTTGTCCATCTTGTCGAAACACTATCAAGGGTCACAATAGTTGTGAATGAGTTCCATAATTCTTTTGCAAAACCTTCACATGCATATACAAGTTTATCCATAACAAGTATCAATTATCCCAAATCATCGACCAATATAATTGATATCTCTCCAAAAGGAATAGTAGAACTTTCACATAAATTTTGGTGAAGTCAAGCATCAATTTTTATTAAAATCATTCTTCAAATAGAATTCATTTCATTTATTGAGATATATTGTACATGCTTCATCTCTTTTTCTAAGGTGATTAAACATGATCCTTGTAAATCAACCATGTCTTTGATTGGTATATGTAGCGCACAATGGATTTTTGTTGAAAATATGTTGAATGTTGCAACCCCTATAGGAGCTAGAAGAAACAAGGGATTCTTCTCAAGAAGAGACTTAATTTCAAGGTCATGTTTAATAGCTACAATCAAATAAGACTTATTTATACCTATATTTCCTTACATTATCATATGTAGTGGATTATACCTTGTTCTATAATGGTCAACGATAATATTATATGTCTTTCTTTACTTAAGCTCCAGACTCTCAAATGAATAAGACTTTGCATACTCATTAGGAATGATGGACTTCAACTTTCTCTTTTGAGATGTGAAATGAATTTCTCAATTAGAAGTGTCTTCATCCACAAAATTAGAGTTCCAAGTATGCATAACATCACGACCTCCCTATGTCCAAGTATCTCAAACTCAATGTAAATTATAAGTTTATTATTATACAACACAAACAATCTTCCACTCATGCTCCCTCTAATATCTATGCACATTGGAAACTTTTGGATCCACTAGAGTCAATGGATTACAATCAACATGTCAAGGTTGTATTGAAAGTTTTCCCAATTATGTACTTTCGTATCAAATATGTGGCATATAGCTCTACAAAAATCATGAAAGGTTGTGTGCAATACCAACTTGGACCAACGAAAATCTACAAACTTGTCATCTTCTAGAGCAAGAATAGAATTAAACCAAGTAAACATGCATACAATAATTGCATTCTCCCATGGTACCCATTTATCACTGCACTGACGTTTTTCATACAACCATGATTTTGCAACCTCTACAATGCAAGGTGCTCCATATGTATAGGTCTCTTGGTATATGCATCAATAAGAAAATTATGGTCATTAGTATTATATCTATCAACCTACACTTGTTTGAAAATCTTTATGCCAACATTTAGAACCACAATTGACAACTATACTCTTAATGTGGATGCTCTATAACCAAATAACATCTCTCATATGCACATATATCCATATCAAAAATGGTTTCACACAACAAACCCGTGTATGTAGACATTGTTGGTTCATTTGGATTCTCAATAGAAAAAACATGCATAAACATATTGTGAAATGTCTTTCATACTTTTTCCAACTTTTGTTATATATTTTGTTATCTAATTAATGACCAGACACTTTGAAAGAAAAAATTTCCAAACAATTTTAGCGAGCCTCCACATCGTCAATGTTTCACAATTGTGTGTATTCAATATGTCATCATTTTATCTAGGTTCATATTTTTTCTCCATTCTCATCAACATAAAGTTTCGATTGGTCACATAGCTCCCATGTTTCCTTATATCCACATACCAATCTTCCAACGTTCTTTCGGATGTAAGATTTCTCATTACAAGGTATGCAACAATCAGTGAAATTAAAAACTTCATAATATATCATTGGATCAGATTAAATAATTGTTGTGTCCTTTAAGCAAGGATGATCATCACCATTGAGTCTAACTTTAAAATTTCTTTGATGTCAATCACATGGATTCATTGAGTGTACAAATCTATCAAAATGTTTTTTTGTAGAACTAACTTGGAAAATCTTCCCAATTCAAAGTGTTCACTTTAGGAGCATATTTTAACCATAGAAATCCCTACACAAGTAGAGATCCACCATAATGCAATTCATAGTGACACAAATATAGTGTAGCTTGATGAAGATGATAGGAAATCTCACCTAGAAACATTGTATGTCTCAAGTGCATATAATGTGCTACAATATGAGGATTATCGATTACATTATGATGTCTCCATTTCCTTGCTTCCCCGAGATCTGTAGTGCAAGTATTGGACATTAATTTATGAAAATATGGCCATTGCATATCCATTTCCCTTGATGTGAAGAATAGTGTGAAACACTCAATCTACGAATCAATTAAGAAAACTCAGCATGACACTTACCCCAATATGCAAGTGTACCTATTAGTACACTTTCAAGTCTCATTAATCTTTCTGCAGCTCAAAAATCTGTAGGATTTTTTGAATATTCTCATAACTCGCCAAATGTTGTAGGTAGTTTTGTCATATTTTTTTTGTGAATATTCTCATAACTCATCAAATGTTGTAGGTAGTTTTGTCTAATTTTTTAACAAAAATTGTAGAGACGGCTTGAGCACAATGTTTTGTGATGATATTAGGTAAAAAGCATCTAAAGATAAGGCACATTCCAAACCTATTGTCATGATATCTAAGAATATGTTTTGCATATTCATGAATATGGGCATTGCACATCAATCGATGCAACCAATCTACTTCACCTCTAGGGAACATTGTCTAAAATACCATATCAAGCAATACATCAATATTATACTCCATTATGGGTGATGAGATAATGCCAGGCCAATTAAGCACATCAATCAATCTGCCATTTGGGTTATTTTCCTCTGAATTTGGGTTGTCGTCCCAAGCTCAAACGCCATTGGTGCATTTGGGAGGTCTCGCTTCAAAAGATGTTTATAAACCATCTAACATTATTCATCAAACCCTAGTAACCATTCCAACATTGAAAATTCCATATCATTGTATATAAAGTAACAGAATTAATCATATATGAAATGTTTTTGCAATTTCAAGTAACTCATTTAGTTCAAGTAATCAACTCGAACATCACAATAGTGTAGTTCATCAAAAATTTGATATAACAACACTTCCATTGCTCTATGTTTGAAAATAGTGAAATCATAACTTATCCTTCTTGTAATTTTCTTCACACAACAATCATGAATTATAAGTCTTTTATATGTCGTACATGGAAACATCTTGTTGATGTTCATATTGGTCACAATCCCAGTAGCAACTTCACGAGGATAATAGAGGCGGTACTCCTCTGTTATTGTCTGAAAGATGTAGCTTGATGTTATTGGATTGGTCTGTCAAATGGGAGAATGCTAAATAGCAAACTTTAAATCTTTATTTCTTTAGTTTATGTATAAAATGGTTCTTGATAACCAGATTGTTCTTTGAGTGCAACATTTGTTTGGAAATGGACCGAGCAGCTTCTTTACAATAAAAAGATAATGAAAGACTTCAATATTAAAATAAATATGGGTTCGACTTCATTATAACATCTCTCTGAATCACATACAAGCAGAAGATGCATCCATAGTTTCTTACAAGAAAAAAAGTGAAATAGTGTTGATCACTTCAGAGAACTTTAAATGAGTATTGCATTCAAAACTGAAAACAAATTGATGGGTATACTCCAAAAATATCATGCTCAAAAATCCCAAGGTCTGAGAAATCATTAAATTTATACCTCAAAATAGTTCTTTGTGGAGTTTAATACATAAAATGTATTCA
>JZKD02S1551660.1:93936-104589 GCA_000966675.3 Picea glauca
TGATGAAAAAATGAGAGTTAAAATCCCTCATTTATACAAAACCTTGACCTAATTTTACATTTAGGTTATGTAAAAAGGTTGACAAGGCCATAATATCAAATCATACAGTTTTTACATTAAATTGTCAAATCTAAACCCTAATCAAGCAAAAAGGTAAGAAGTCACCCCTTTCTAGGGTGACGTTAGCCCTTATTAGGGAAAGTGCAGCCATCTGAAGCAAGAAGTTAACCCTTTTTGGGCTCCTCCAAGCCACCACACGTGCCAACTGCCCTGTCCATCTGCCAACACACTCATGATGATGTCATAAGCCTCCTGGTGACATCCTAGGCCATCTAGAGCCAACGTCCCATTGCAAATGGGTCAATCCCCCTAGGTCCAGCTGTGTCGGGGTGCCTCTGGTGGATCGTCTTCTTCTTCTCCGGTGCAAAGCCTCTAATCAAACTGTATCCTATCTCTACCCCCTGATGGGGTCTCAACATCCATTTGGTGGGCTCTTCAGCCCCACAGAGGTCTGAACTGATCATCTCCCCATGTGTATCGGTCCAAATGGTACCTGTATGTCGGGCATGGTCCTGCACATCAAAGGCTACGCCCTCCATGGGCTCATCAGTCACAGGGATCATAGCAATGCCAATCACATCTTATCATCAAATATTATTAAAAATATTCACAAAATCCCTAATACATCAATCAATAGCTCAAAGATGTTACACAAGCCTGCAATACAAGTCTGAAGAAAGAGACAAGGTGTCCTATTGGGCTAGTGTCCACAGGAAAAGGAAAGTTCTCAAAAAGACCTCATCCAAACCATGTAATTGGGTGATGTGGTCAGGGGATGTCCAAGAATGTGGGTGCAGTTAAGGTGATCCAAATGGATATTGGTGGCCACCTACCTTTTCCAACTGGCTCAAAATAGTTTTCTGACAATTTTGGCAATTTACTTATTTTAGCAGTTTTAACTTCAGGGGCCATTTTGAGGGACTAAATGAAGGTTTTTCGGGATCGATCTCCTCAATTATATCCAAAGGCATGATTGAGCCCCTAAAATGAATCTCCTCGATGATACCTTTCCAATGGGCTATCACACGCCTAAAACGAAGATCGTATGCAAAAGTTATGACCTCGGGAAGTTGATGTACTAACTTACCCAAACGGGGCCCACATGACTTTTGGTGCTTCATCTCCTAGGGTTAGGTTTTTGGATGTCTAGGGTTTTGGCATTCTTATTTATTGTAAAAAGGTTTTCAGAGCCTCATTGTATTCTTCTTCTTGAAAATGCGCACAACCGTCACATCTCTTCTCAGAGATAATTCGCCACCATTCCAACAAGCTTGTTTCCATTGCATTTTACAGTTTCAACTTATTTCGTTATTGAATAGAAAATCAGTTTTAATGTATCTCTGTTATTTTGTGTTAAGCACCTGTTAATAATCTGTATTCATTTCGTTCTGCTCATAAAATTTGGATCAGTGGTATCAGAGTGGTCTTCTCCTTGTCGTCTTAATGCATGTCCCCAACGAGGTCGAAGTACAAAGAGTTGGGTCTCGAGCTTGTTTCTCTTGAGGATAGAAGATCTCGCATGCCCAAGAGACATCTCATGGCAGAAGAAAACAAAGATGACGGGACATGAGATCCTTTCAAACTGTTGATTGAGGAAGCTCTCACACAACAAAGGAACGAGATGATGGATAGTTTCGCACAAATCCTTCAGCGGCTACCAATAGGCGACACATCTTCTTCGAACGGAGGCACCACCCCTTTCAAGGTACAAATAAACTTTGATATTCCTATATTTCAAAGTCATATAGACACAGATGTTGTAGACAAGTGGTTGAATCTACTTGAAAGGTATTTTTCTGTCCATAACTTTTCGAATAGAGAAAAGATTACTTTTGCAATCCTCAAAGCCGTTTCCCATGTCAAAGATTCGTGGGAAACTTTCTGTGAGAAAAAGGAAACAGAGGAAACCTCATTATTTTTAGTCACAACCACTTGAGAATCCTTCATGGATGCTATTAAGGAACAATACTACCCTGTCGAAAGTTATGACGACCTGCATACCAAATGGACCACACTGTGACAAGAAAGAGACTAAGCAGTGCCAGATTTGACAAATATCTTCCATACATTGCGCACCAAGCTAGGTATCAAATATTTCGAGCGACATCTGGTGCTCAAGTATCGTGGTTCTCTACATAGATACATCCAGACTGAAATGGAATTTCTGGACATCTCATCCTTGGGCATGACCTACAAATATGCCGTCAAAATCGAGCAGAAGCTCAAACAAAAGACGCGGAAATTTGGGCCTGGGAACCCCTCACAAAAAAAGCCAGGAAAGGATGGCTCCAACCCATAGAACAAAGGACAGAGTAAAGATGGACAGTATCAGGACAACTAGTCCAAGCTGCAAGGAAAGAAGGACACTGAAAAGACAGAGAAAGATACCGGGAAGTGGTGCAACTTCCATAAGAGCCCTTGGCATAACACTGTTGATTGCCACTCAAAGAAGTCACTTGTGGCCAAAGTCAAAGACTTTGAATTAGATGCAGATTCTAACTCTGAGCTAGAACCAAAATGGGGAATATGGATCATTTCCGTGGAACCTAGTGCCACCATTGCTACTACCAAGCTCTAGCTTGGTGAACCAGACGAGCCATAAGAAGGAGAGCGCCTCTTCCATTCACAGATGTGGGTAAAGCGCACCCCGCTGCACTTCATCGTTGATAGCGGTAGCCAGAAGAACCTCATCTCAGCAGAGGTCATCAAGCGGCTGGCCCTGCCAACAACACCGCACCCACAACCCTACACTAATGGATGGCTCCACCAAGGAAGCGACCTCCGCGTCAGCCAATAGTACCGATTGTCATACGAAATCAAGCCCTTCAAAGACGAGGTATTGTGTGATTTTGCTCCTCTTGAAGTTTGTGATGTTCTTTTGGGCCAACCTTATTTATGGAAACTTCATGCTGTATATGAGTCTAGGCCTTGTAGTGTTATTATTACTTTGAACAGGAAATTGTACAGGATACCCAAGGCAGTCCCACATAGTGCTATTTCCTTGATCTCTGCTAAGCAATGCAGGAAGGTCATCTCTTAGACAGGGAAGTTTGTCTTCTTCGTGATTTTCTCTCATAATAAGCGAAAGATCACAACCACATCGAGGGTTTCTGTGGATGACCTCTCCACACAACAGAAGCAAGTAGATAAGGTCGTGGAAGAATACTCATATATCTTCTTCTCACCTACAAGGGTACCTCTGCACTGCCAATTCAAGCACACCATCGATCTGACCCTCGACACACTGCTGCTCAATGGGCCAGTCTATCGCCGCTCTTTATTAGAGAATGAGAAGATCAAGCGACAGATCCAAGAATTGCTCCATAAGGGGCACATCCATCCCAAATCATCACCTTGTAGGAGCCCAATCGTGTTGGTACAGAAGAAAGATGGAACTTGGTGACTCTGTATTGATTACCGAGCTCTGAATAAAATCACAGTCAGAAAATGGTACCCGATTCATCGAATCGACAACCTCCTTGATCAACTCACGGGGGCCAAATACTATAGTAAGATTGATCTAAAGTCTGGCTACCACCAGGTCCCGATAGAACAAACATATGTCTGGAAGACTGCCTTCAAGTCAAAGGAAGGAGTTTTTGAATGGTTGGTCATGCAAATTATCACCAAGGTCGTGGGGGATAATGCTTTTGAACTCAACACTCCTCCTTTCCTTGGCCTGCACCCAATGTTCAACGTGGATCTCCTTCGCCCTTATTTCCCACCATTATTGGACACGTCAGAAGTAGCAGAACAAATGACACCCACAGACATCAACCCAGAATAAATACAATAGGCATCCAATGATCATATTGTGGACACACAGATCAAGGGCACTTGACAACAAAGGATCCATCTTTATCGAGTCGTTAAAGCAGGGCAGCTCTTGCACCAAGGCAAGTGGCTCACCCGAGGCCAAATTCAACAGAAATTTCCTCATTTAATGGGGGACCTCAATGCAATGAAGACCATTGCTTCCTAATGAGGGGGGATTGATCCATATGGATATCAGTGGACATCCACCTTTTCCAACTGGCTCAAAACAATTTTCTGACAATTTTGCCAATTTACTATTTTTAGTAGTTTTAACTTACAGGGCTATTTTGAGGGCATAAATGAAGGTTTTTCAGGATCGATCTCCTCAATGATATAAAAAGTCATGATTGGGCCTCGAAATTAAATCTCCTCTCCAATACCTTTCCAACAGGCTATCACATGCCTAAAATAGAGATCGTATGCAAAAGTTACGACCCCAGAAAGTTGATGTACTAACTTACCCAAATGGGGCCCACATGACTTTTGGCGCTTCATTTCCTAGGGTTAGGGTTTTGGATGTCTAGGGTTTTGACATTATTTTTTATTGTAAAAAGGCCTTTAGATCCTCATTGTAATCTTCTTCTTGTGAATGCGTGCAACCGTCACATATCTTCTCAAAGATAAGCCGCCACCATTCCAGCAAGCTTGTTTTCACTGCATTTTACAGTTTCAACTTATTTCGTTATTGAATAGAAAACCAGTTTTACTGTATCTCTGTTATTTTGTGTTAAGCACCTGTTAATAATCTGTATTCATTTTGTTCTGCTCATAAAATCCGTATCAGTGGTATTAGAGCGGTCTGCTCCTTGTCGTCTTAATGCAAGTCCCCAACGAGGTCGGAGTACAAAGAGTTGGGTCTCGAGCTTGTTTTCTTGAGGACAGAATCTCTCGCACGCCCAAGCGACCTCTCATGGCAGGAGCAAACAAATATGATGGGAAAATAGATCCTTTCAAACTTTTGATTGAGGAATCCCTCAAGCAACAAAGGAACGAGATGATGGATAGTTTTGCGCAAATCCTTGACGACTACCAACATGCGACACATCTTCTTCGAATGGAGGCGCTACCCCCTTCAAGGTATAAATAAACTTTGATATTCCTATATTTGAAGGTCATATAGACACAGATGATGTAGACAAGTGGTTGAATCTACTAGAAGGGTATTTTTCTGTCCATAACTTTTCAAATAGAGAAAAGATTACTTTTGTGCTCCTCAAAGCCTTTCCCCATGTCAAAGATTGGTGGGAAACTTTCTGTGAGCAAAATGAAACAGAGGAAACCTCATTATTTTCAGTCACAACCACTTGAGAATCTTTCAGGGATGCTATTAAGAAACAATACTACCCTGTCGAAAGTTATGACGACCTGTATACCAGATGGACCACACTCCGTCAAGAAAGAGACCAAGCCATGCTAGATTTCACAAATATCTTCCATACTTTGCGCACCAAGCTGGGTATCAAAGATTCTGAGTGACATCTGGTGCTCAAGTATCGTGGTGCTCTGCCTAGATACATCTAGACCGAAATGGAATTTCTGGACATCTCATCCTTGGGTGCGGCCTACCGATATGCCGCCAAAATCGAGCAGAATATCAAACAAAAGACGTGACAATTTGGACCTGGGAACCCCTCACAAAAAAAGCTTGGAAAGGGCGGCCCCAACCCATAGAACAAAGGATAGAGTAAATATGGACAGTATCATAACAACCAGTCCAAGCCACAAGGAAAGAAGGACACTAGAAAGACAAAGAAAGATACCGGGAAGTGGTGTGACTTCCATAAGAGCCCTTGGCATAACACTGCTGATTGCCGCTCAAAGCAGTCACTGGTGGCCGAAGTCAAAGCCTCTGAATCATATGAAAATTCTGACTCTGAGCCAGAATCAGAATAAATGAAAGATCACAACCACATCCAGGGTCTCTGCGACCGAACTCTCCACATAGAAGAAGCAAGTAGATAAGGTCATGGAAGAATACTCAGATATATTCTCCCGACCTATAGGGGTACCTCTGCATTGACAAGTCAAGCACCCCATCGATCTGACCCCCGACGCACCACTGCGCAATGGGTTGGTCTATCTCTGCTCTTTATTAGAGAATGAGGAGATCAAGCGATAGATCTAGGAAGTGCTCCACAAGGGGCACATCCGTCCCAGCTCATCACCTTGCGGGAGCCCAATCGTGCTGGTACAAAAGAAAGATGGAACTTGGGGACTCTGTATTGATTACTGAGTTCTGAATAAAATCACAGTAAGAAACTAGTACCTGATTCCCTAAATCGACGACCTCCTTTATTAACTCATGGGGGCCAAATACTTCAGTAAGATTGATCTGAAGTCTGGCTACCACCAGGTCCCGATAGAACAGACAGATGTCTGGAAGACCGTGTTCAAGTCAAAGGAAGGCATTTTTGAATGGTTGGTCATGCCCTTTGGTTTGAAAAATGCTCCAACCACTTTGATGAGGATGATGGACGATATCCCACTACCATTCACCAATACTTTTGTAGTGGTGTATCTGGATGACATTCTAATTTACAACAAGACTTGGGCCGAAAACTTGCAGCATAATCAACAGGTTTTGCACACCCTGTGACAACATAAGCTATACGTCAACTTGGAAAAATGCTCCTTCGACATGGACAAGGTCCATTATTTGGGCTACATCATTGATCATCATGGCATACATGTGGATCCAACCAAGATCTAAGTAATCCATGACTAGCCAGCCCCAACAACACTCACTAAGCTTCGGAGTTTCTTGGGCCTTGCCAATTTCTACCGCAGGTTCGTGTTGGGATTCTCCCATATTACATGGGCCCTCAGCCAAATAAACAAGGGTGGTGGTAAGGCGAAATTTTCATGGGGCCGGTCCCAACAACAAGTGGTCAATGATTTGAAGCAACACTTGTGCTCATCCCCAATACTTTCACTACCATACCTGCAACATCCCTTTGAGATCAAGACAAATGCTTAAGACTATGCTGTGGGCACCGTTCTCACTCAGCACGGCCACCCCGTGGCCTATCATAGTGAGACACTGCTAGATACTATCCGTAAGTACCCTACTTATGACAAAGATATGTACTCCATCGTGCAAGCCTGCCGCCAGTGGACACATTACATTCTTGGGAAGGAGACAATCATCCACATTGATCATAAGCCACTGCAGTTCATGCACACACAGGGAAAATTGTAGAATGACTGCCTCAACATCAAGTATAAAACATGAAGCACCAATCACGTCGCTGATTGTCTCAGGAGACCTCCAGTCACGAAACTCACCATGGTGCTAGACTCTTGCGTCCATAATACATCTGGATGGATTCAATTCTATGAGACAGACCCTGAATTTGCCACCACCTACCAAATGTTAGGTGCAAACACAATTGTCGATAATTTCCATCTTCAGGGTGGGTTTTTGTGTCGTCTGGGCCATATCTATGTTCCATCAAGTGAGCGAGCGAAGATGGTTTGGGAAGCCCACTATAGTGGGGTGGAAAGACACTTTGGCGTCAAAAAGACATTGGTGATGCTATAGAAACATTTCTACTGGTTGAAACTTCGATAGGAGGTCAGCAAGTATATCAGGTCTTGCACTGCCTGTGCTATTTCCAAACTGACCACTAAGAAACAGGGCCTATACAACCCTCTTTCTACTCCTGAAAGGCCATGGGAATCCATCTCAATGGACTACATGTCGGGTCTCCCGTCCACCAAGCGGGGAAATGACTGTGTTTTTGTGGTTGTTGATTGCTTTTCTAAGATGGCAATTTTGGTGGCCTGCAAGAAGAGCATCACAACAGAGGCCACTACCAAGCTCTTCTTTGAACAAGTCTGGGTACATTTTGGAATCCCACAAACCATTGTCTCAGATCGGGACAGTCAATTTCTCAGCACATTTTGGTTGATCCTCTGGTCATTGCTGGACACAAATCTCACCAAATCCACGACCTTCCACCCCGGACAGATGGCCAAACCGAGGTTGTAAATCAAATGATTGTGCATATCCTTCACATGTATAATTAAAAACACCCTCGTACATGGGAAGAGAGCCTTCCCTATGTCCATTATAGCTACAACTAATCTCTGCATAGCTCAATCGACCATAGCCCCTTTCAGGTGGGGTTGGGATTCCATCCATTGGGTCCCATAGATGTTGCACATCCCCTTGCGGTCACCTCGACCGAATCATCTTCTGCTCAAACTAAAGCTGAAAAAGCCACCCGTTTCATTGAGAGGATCCAACACATCCGCCAACAAGTTCAGGATATCCTACAGAACTCGAATGACAAGTACAAACAATGCCATGATCAACATCGGGTGCCACATAAGTTTCAGGTGGGCGACAAAGTTTGGTTGCACTTACAGAAAAGAACGCCTTATAGGACCCCATCGGAAGCTTCACCCACTCCGTTATGGTCCATACACTATCACCAAGGCCGTGGGGGATAATGATTTTGAGCTCAACATTCCTCCTTTCCTTGGCCTGCACCCAGTGTTCAACGTGGATCTCCTTCACCCTTATTTCTCACCATTATTGGACACCTCAGAAGTAGCAAAACAACTGACACCCACAAAGCTCAACCCTGACTACATAAAACATGCATCCAATGATCAGATTGTGGACACACAGATCAAGGGCACTCGACAACAAAGGATCCAACTTTATCGAGTCGTCAAAGCAGGGCAAATCCTACACCAAGGCAAGTGGCTCTCCCGGGGTGAAATTCAATAGAATTTTCCTCATTTGACGGGGGACCTCAACGCAATGGAGACCATTGCTTCCTAAGGAGGGAGGATTGATACATATGGATATCGGTGGCCACCCACCTTTTCCAACTGGTTCAAAACCATTTTCTAACAATTTTGGCAATTTACTATTTTTAGAAGTTTTAACTTCCGGGGCCATTTTGAGGGCCTAAATGAAGGTTTTTCGGGATCAAGCTCCCCAATGATTTTCACAAGAATAATTGAGCCCCAAAATGAATCTCCTCTATGATAACTTTCCAACGGGCTATCACACGCCTAAAATAAAGATCGTATGCAAAATTTATGACCCCAGGAAGTTGATGTACTAACTTACCCAAACAAGGCCCACATGACTTTTGGAGCTTCATCTCCTAGGGTTAGGTTTTTGGATGTATAGGGTTTTGGAATTCTTGTTTATTGTAAAAAGGCCTTCAGATCCTCATTGTAATCTTCTTGTTGCAAATGCGTGTAACCATCACATCTCTTCTCAGAGATAAACTGCCACCATTCCAACAAGCTTGTTTCCACTGCATTTTACAGTTTCAGCTTATTTCGTTATTGAATAGAAAACCAATTTTACTGTATCTCTGTTATTTTGTGTTAATCACCTGTTAATAATCTGTATTCATTTCGTTCTACTCATAAAATTTGGATCAGTGGTATCATAACGGTCTTCTCCTTGTTGTCTTAATGCATGTCCCCAACGAGGTTGGAGTACAAAGAGTCGAGTCTCGAGCTTGTTTCTCTTGAGGACAGAAGTTCTCGCATGCCCAAGGGAACTCTCATGGCAGGAGAAAACAAAGATGATAGGATAGGATATCCTTTCAAACTGTTGATTGAGGAATCCCTCATAGAATAGAGGAATGAGATGATGGATAGTTTCGCACAAATCCTTCGACGGCTACCAACATGCAACACATCTTCTTCGAACGTAGGTGACGCCCCCTTCAAGGTACAAATAAACTTTGATATTCCTATATTTGAAGGTCAGATAGACACAAATGCCGTAGACAAGTGGTTGAATCTACTAGATCCGTGTGATTGGATGTATATTGCAAGTGTGCTGTGCATGATTGTAAGGATATTGAAAATATAAGTGAAAGTTCTTGTAGTTTTGTGCTGAAGTGCAAGGAAGAAGGATCTAGCGAGTTGCGCATATCTTCTGTCCTGTGCGAAGTAAGGGTCACTGAAGCTCTGTGCTGTAACCACTTAACCGAGATAATATAAAGAAGAAGACTTTGTGGATGTAGCCCCGGGGTGGGGGTGAACCACGATAACTTTGTGTATTGTTCTCTGTGCTTCGACCTAATTTGTTTATCTCCTTCTTGGCTAAGTGCTTGCCGTGATTAAATAGATCTAGTTATGCTCTGTGCTTATGGTATATGGATGAATGTTAGATATGATATATAAGATGCTTAATGCTTGATCTGATGAATCTAATCTATATTTCTGTGGCTAAGTACTGAATCATCTTTAGTCTAAGTATTCGCTGTGATGCTCTGTGCTATCTATGAAGTACCATAAGGGTTAAATATTGATGAATGATCTATGCTAAGTGACCTGTAAAAGATATAATCACAGATCAATGTCCCAGCTAAGGTTTCATACATCTGAGTCCTGCAACCACCCCTGCCTCTACCTCGGGTGAGACTTCATCTGCTTCTTAGGTGTTGCTGAAAGGGTCTATAGTTAGGGTTTTGTTGGTCCGGTCTTGAGCGTTGAACCCTAGGTCTGCCCCTGTGCCAAAAAATGGTTCCATTGCCGGGACCTGGAATAGTGATTGCTGGGAACTAAAGAAGAAAAATATTTGTGTGAAATAAGCTCTGTGTGTAGATCTGTTGCCCTAGTGTGCAGTATTCTACTTAACCTACGAAGCTTTGCGCTGAGAAAGAAAGGTCAGATCTGAAGGAAAGAGGTCAGATCTGCAAGAAAGAGGTTGATACTGAAGAAAATAAGTGAGATCTGAACACTTTATGCTCTAATAAAGGTAAAAGTAGAAATTTCTGCATAAAATAGGTAAGATCT
>JZKD02S1551660.1:157114-170130 GCA_000966675.3 Picea glauca
GCTCTTCAAAGCCGTTCCCCATGTCAAAGATTGGTGGGAAACTTTCTATGAGAAAAAGGAAACAGAGGAAACCTCATTATTTTCAGTCATGACCACTTGGGAATTCTTCAGGGATGGTATTAAGGAAAAATACTACGATGTCGGATGTTATGACGACTTGTATACCAAATGGACCAAGTAGTGCCAGATTTCACAAATATCTTCCATACCTTGCGCACCAAGATGGGTATCAACGATTCAGAGTGACATCTGGTACTAAAGTATCATTGTGCTCTGCATAGATACATCCAGACTGAAATGAAATTTTGGGACATCTCATCCTTGGGTGTGGCCTACCGATCTATCGTCAAAATCGAGCAGAAGCTCAAACAAAAGATGCGACAATTTGGGCCTGGGAACCCCTCACAACAAAAGCTAGGAAAGGGTGGCCCCAATCAACAGAACAAAGGACAGATTAAATATGGACAATATCAGAACAACGAGTCCAAACCACAAGGAAAGAAGGATAGCAGAAAGACAAAGAAAGATACCGAGATGTGGTGTGACTTCCATAAGAGCCCTTGGCATAACACTGATGACTGCCGCTCAAAGAAGTTGCTGGTGGTCGAAGTCAAAGCCTCTGAATCAGATGCAGATTCTGACTCTGAGCTAGAACCAGAAAGGGGAATATGGATCATTGACGTGGAACCCAGTGCCATCGTTTCTACCACCAAGCTCCAGCTTGGTGAACCACACGAGCCAGAAGAAGGAGAGAGCCTCTTCCATTCACAGATGTGGGTAAAAGGAACCCCGATGCACTTCATCATTGATAGCAGTAGCTAGAAGAACCTCATCTTAGCAGAGGTCGTCAAGCGGCTGGCCCTGCCAAGAACGCTGCAACCACAACCCTACACCATTGGATGGCTTCACCAAGGAAGCGATCTCCGTGTTAGCCAACAATGCCGACTGTCGTATGACATCAAGCCCTTCAAAGATGAGGTATTGTGTGATTTTGCTCCTCTCGAAGTTTGTGATGTTCTTTTGGGCCAACCTTATTTATGGAAACTTCATGCTGTATATGAGTCTAGGCCTCATAGTGTTATTATTACTTTGAATAGGAAATTATACAGGATACCCGAGGCAGTTCCACCTAGTGCTATTTCCTTGATCTTTTCTAAGAAATACAGAAAGGTCATCTCTCAGATAGGTAAGTTTGTCTTCTTCATGATTCGCTCTCAGAATAAGCGAAAGATCACAGACACATCCAGGGTGTCTGCGACCGACCTCTCCACACAACAAAAGCAAGTAGATAAGGTCGTGGAAGAACACTGAGATATCTTCTCCTCACCTATGGAGGTACCTATACACTGCTAAGTCAAGCGCCCCATCGATCTGACCCCTGGCGCACCGCTGCCCAATGGGCCAGTCTATCACCGCTCTTTATTAGAGAATGAGGAGACCAAGCGACAAATCCAAGAACTGATCCACAAGGGGCACATCTGTCTGAGCTCATCACCTTGCAAGAGCCCAATCGTGCTGGTATAGAAGAAAGATGGAACTTGGTGACTCTATATTGATTACCGAGCTCAGAATAAAATCACAGTCAGAAACCGGTACTCGATTCCTCGAATCGACGACCTCCTTGATCAACTCACGGGGGGATAAATACTTCAATAATATTGATCTAAAGTCTGGCTACCACCAGGTCCTGATAGAATAGACAGATGTCTGGAATATTGCCTTCAAGTCAAAGGAAGGCCTTTTTGAATGGTTGGTCATGCCCCTTGGTTTGAAAAAATATCCAACCATTTTCATGAGGATGAGGGACGATATCCTGCGACCATTCACCAATACTTTTGTATTGGTGTATCTGGATGACATTCTAATTTACAACAAGACTTGGGCCGAACACTTGTAGCGTATTCAACAGGTTTTGCACACCCTACGGCAGCACAAGCTATACGCCAGCTTGGAAAAATGATCCTTCGGCATGGACGGGGTCCATTACCTGGGCTACATCATTGATCATCATGGTGTACTTGTGGATCCAGCCAAGATGCAAGTCATTCGTGACTTTCCAGCCGCAAAAACACTCACCGAGCTTCAGAGCTTCTTGGGCCTTGCCAATTTCTACCGTAGGTTCATGTTGGGATTCTCCCATATTGCATGGGCCCTCAGAAAAATAAACATTGGTGGTGGTAAGGAGAAATTTGCATGGGGCCAGTCCCAACAATAAGCGTTCGATGATTTGAAGCAACACTTATGCTCAACCCCAGTAGTTTCACTACTAGACCTATAATGTTCTTTTGAGATCGAGATAGATGCTTCAGACTATGTTGTGGGCGTCATTCTCATTCATAACGACCACCCCGTGGCCTATCATAGTGAGACACTGTCAGATACTGTCCATAAGTACCCTACTTATGATAAAGAAATGTACTCCATTGTGCAAGCCTACCACCAGTGGATACATTACATTATTAGGAAGGAGACAATCATAACCCATTGATCATAACCCACTGTAGTTCTTGCAGACATAGGGAATATTGAAGAATGATTGCCATCAAAATTGGTCCACATACTTGCATCAATTGCACCTCAACATCAAGTATAAAACAAGAAGCACCAATCATGTCACTGATTGCCTTAGTAGACCTCTAGTTGTGACACTCACCACAATGCTAGAATCTTGCGGCCATGAGACATATGGATGGCCTAAAATCTATGAGATAGACCTTGACTTCACCACCACATACCAAATGTTGGGTGCAAACACAGTTGTCAATAATTTCCATCTTCAGGATGGGTTGTTGTGTTGTCTAGGCCATATCTGTGTTCCATCAAGTGAACGAGTGAAGATGATCTGGGAATCCCACTACAGTCGAGTGGCAAGACACTCCGGCATCAAAAATACAGTGGCGATGCTACAAAAACATTTCTACTGGCCGAAAACTTTGACAGGAGGTTAACAAGTATATCAGGTCCTGCACTGCCTGTGCTATTGCCAAACCGACCATTAAGAAACATGGCCTATACACCCCTCTTCCTACTCCTGAAAGGCCATGGGAATCCATCTCAATGGACTACATGTCGGGCCTCCCATCCACCAAGAAGGGAAATGACTGTGTTTTTGTGGTTGTTGATTACTTTTCTAAGATGGATATTTTGGTTGCCTGTAAGAAGAGCATCACAGTAGAGGCCACTACCAAGCTCTTCTTTGAACAAGTCTGGGTACATTTTGGAATCCCATAAAATATTGTCTCAGATTAGGACAGTTGATTTATCATCACATTCTAGTCGAGCCTCAGGTCACTTCTGGACACCAAGCTCACCAAATACATGGCCTTCCACCCCAGATAGATGGCCAAACCGAGGTTGTAAATAGAATGATTGTGCATATCCTTCACATGTATAATTCAAAACACCCTCACACATGGGATGAGAGCCTTCCCTATCTCCAAAATAGCTACAACCGAGCTCTGCATAGCTCAACCGGCCACAACCCCTTTCAGGTGGGGTTGGGATTCCAACCATTGGGTCCAATAGATGTTGCACTTCCCCTTGCGATCACTTTGACTGACTCATCTCCTACTCCAACTGAAGATGACAAAGCCACCCATTTCATTGAGCGGATCCAACACATCCGCCAACAGGTTCAGGATATCCTACAGAAGTACAATGACAAATACAAACAACGCCATGATCAACATCGGGTGCCACATAAGTTTCAGGTGGGTGAAAAAGTTTGGTTGCACTTGCAGAAAGACTAATAGGCGACTTGTCCCACACGCTTGAGCATGGTATAAGGACCATAAAATTTGGGCGCTAGCTTCTGACAATGCTTGGCATTGAGGGAAGTTTGCTTGTAAGGTTGCAGTCAAAGAAACACTTGATCCCCTTCTGCAAATTGACAGTTAGAGCAACCTTGATCT
Organism: Picea glauca; assembly: GCA_000966675.3. Lineage (NCBI taxonomy): Eukaryota > Viridiplantae > Streptophyta > Pinopsida > Pinales > Pinaceae > Picea > Picea glauca. The sequence continues at coordinate 161,026 of JZKD02S1551660.1, forward strand.
GATTTTTGCTTCATGTGATTCTATGCCATGACCAAATTCTCTTTGAGGGTATGAAAAATGGCCTCTTGAGCTGTAAGTGTTAGGTCAACTACCTGGACCTTCGAGGCACCCGGTAAGTATGAGAGAACTGAAGGTGGCTTCTGTCCATATACCGCTTAAAAAGGAGTCATGCGTGTAGCTGTATGGTATGAAGTGCTGTACCACCATTCAGCTAGGGGTAACCATTGAGCCCACTTACTTTGATTTTCCGAGGTAAAACACCTCAAATATGTTTCCAGACACTTGTTGACAACTTCTGTTTGGCTAATTTCTGGGGATGATAAGCTGTGATGAGATGCAATTATGTGCCTTGTATCTTGAACAGTTCTTGCCAAAAATTGCTTGTGAAAGTTGGGTCGCGATTAGAAACAATAGAGTGCGGCATGCCATGAAGCTTGAAGGCCTGATCCATGAAGATTTGAGCTACCATGGATTCTTTAAATGGGTGTAGAAGGGTGCATAAATGAGCATACTTGGAAAGGCGATCAACAACCACCATGATGATGGATTTATTTCCCGATTTGGGTAAGACGGTAATAAAATCCATAGAGACATCCTTCCAAATAACAGGTGGAATTGGGAGTGGTTGTAGTGTGACCGACAATTTGACTGTTTCTCCCTTGTTGCATTGACACACGTCACATTCAGCTACAAAATTACGAATGTACTGTTTCATACCATCCCAAAAAAAGGAACGTTTGACCCTGTCATAGGTTTTGGTGAACCTAGAGTGCCCTGCTGTGGGTGTAGCATGAAGCTCATAAAGTACCATGGATTTAAGCTTTGATTGTTTACTTAAATACAAATGACCTTTGTATCGAACTTCCTCATGGAGCCAAGAGTAATGTGGGGAAGCTGGAGCATTGGATTGGAATTGCTGGATCAACTACGAACTTTTGAGATCTTGTAGCCATTCCTAGAGAATGACTTGGAGCCAATTTGGTACAATGAATGAAGGAGAAAAAAGGTCTAAAGAATACAGTAGAGAGGAAATTTCCAAATTCTTAACCAGAAAGAAATGTGTATTTACTTGGCAACCTGAACACAGTTGCTCGACAATAGATCTTGTCTGTTTTAATTTGTTTATGTTTCTGTCCCCAAGGGTTAGGTATTCAAGGGTTCTATAGACAAGGGTTTTCCCTGTGCTATAGCTCTTTGATATACGTGTGGGGTCCAACAGTAGTACTCAACCCAATATATTAGGGAACTAACTAAGGAGGATAGACTGTACCCTTAGCCGTACTACTCGACTACCTAGGTACTAGAGAGTATCTTCCCAAGTGCTGTTCTCGGTGACACTATAACAGTCAGGCAGCCGATTGGTTTATTTAAAGAGGGCTTCAGGTAATCTAGGCCGATCCGTACATAGGTGTTGTCTAATGCAATACCACTCGAAGGGGTACCAACATGGGTTACAAGGGTGGCCAACATATGTGCGCTTAAGTACCACTTGTATTTATTGTGTGTATGAATCCCTCAACCATGGGTTTATGCACATAACGATAGATCTCTGTGGCTTAAATACGTTGGAATATGTCTCTACCCTGAAAAAAAATTTAACCCACACTTTCTACCGAGGAAAGTGCTCTGATACCACTTGTAATATACCAGATATAAATGTATGCAGAACATAAATAAAATGCTAGTAATGGCAGAATAACAACAATATAACCAGAAGATTCACTACAATAACACTGAAATGATATAAGAATAACAATAGAAATAACACTTTGAATCTGAAAGCAATGTTCACGGGCCTCTTCGAGGGGTCAACCTCCAGTTGAGAAGAGCTCTATTAGAATAATATCCCAGCTAGGGTTATCATACCCTCGACTCCTATTTATACTAAAAAGAAGCATCTAGAGGAAGATCCTTCTAGAAGTGGAAGCTTCTATTAGGTTTTCTTACATTTGCCTTATTCTATTTTATTGAAAGGCCTTATAAATATTGAGATTTATTACATCCAAATATATTGTTCTACCTATGTGTGGGTTAGGACCCTAATACTCTATTATTTTGTGTTAAGAACCTGTTAATAATCTGTATTCATTTCATTCTACTCATAAAATCTGGATCAATGGTATCAAAGCGGTCTACTCCTTGTCATCTTAATCCATGTCCCCAACTAGGTTGGAGTACAAAGAGTTGGATCTCGAGCTTGTTTCTCTTGAAGACAAAATCTCTATCACATCCAAGCGACCTCTCATGGCAGGAGAAAAAAAATATGATGGGATAGGAGATCCTTTCAAACTGTTGATTGAGGAATCCCTCACACAATAGAGGAACAAGATGATGGATAGTTTTGTGCAAATCCTTCAGCGACTACCAACATGCAACGCATCTTCTTCGAACAGAGGCTTCGCCCCCTTCAAGTTACAAATAAACTTTGATATTCCTATATTTGAAGGTCAGATAAATGCAGATGCTGTAGAAAAGTGGTTGAATATACTAGAAGGGTATTTTTCTGTCCATAACTTTTCGAATAGAGAAAAAACTACTTTTGCGGTCCTCAAAGCCATTCCCCATGTTAAAGATTGGTGGGAAAATTTCTGTGAGCAAAAGGAAATAGAGGAAACCTCATTATTTTTAGTCACGACCACTTGGGAATCCTTGAGGGATGCTATTAAGGAACAATACTACCCTGTTAGAACTTATGACGACCTGTATACCAAATGGACCACACTATGGCAAGAAAGAGACCAAGTAGTGCCAGATTTCACAAATATCTTCCATACCTTGCGCACCAAGTTGGGTATCAAATATTCAGAGAGACATCTGGTGCTCAAGTAACGTGCATAGATACATCCAGAGTGAAATGGAATTTCTAAACATGTCATCCTTGGGTGCGGCCTACCGATATGCCATCAAAATCAAGCAGAATCCCAAACAAAAGATGTGACAATTTGGGCCTGGGAACCCCTCACAACAAAATCTAGGAAGGGGCAGCCCCAACCCATAGAAAAAAGGATAGAGTAAATATGGAAAGTATCAGGACAACCAATCCAAGCCACAAGGAAAGAAGGACACCAGAAAGACAAAGAAAGATACTAGGAAGTGATGTGACTTCCATAAGATCCCTTGACATAACACTATTAACTGCTGCTCAAAGAAGTCACTGGTGGCTGAAATCAAAGCCTTTGAGTCAGATGTAGATTCCGACTCTGATCCAGAACCAAAAAGGGGAATATGGATCATTGACGTGAAACCCAGTGCCACCGTTGCTACCACCAAGATCTAGCCTGGTGAACCAGACGAGCCAGAAGAAGGAGGGCGCCTCTTCTATTCACAGATGTGGGTAAAAGGCACCCCACTGCACTTCATCATTGATAGTGGTAGCTAGAATAACCTCATCTTAGCAGAGGTCATCAAGCGACTGGCCCTACCAACAATGCCGCACCCACAACCTTACACCATTGGATGGATCCATCAAGGAAGCGATATCCACATCATCCAACAGTGCCGATTGTCGTAAGACATCAAGCCCTTCAAGGATGAGGTATTGTGTGATGTTGCACCTCTCAAATTTTGTGATGTTCTTTTGGGCCAACCTTATTTATGGAAACATCATGCTGTATATGAGTCTAGGCCTTGTAATGTTATTATTAATTTGAACAGGAAATTGTACAGAATACCCGAGGCAGTCCCACCTAGTGCTATTTCCTTGATATCTTCTAAGCAATGGAGGAAGGTCATCTCTCAGATGGGGAAGTTTGTATTCTTCATGATTATCTCTCAGAATAAAAAAAATATCACATCCACATCCAGGGTCTTTGTGGCCAACCTCTCCACACAACAGAAGCAAGTAGATAAGGTCATGGAAGAATACTCGGATATGTTCTCCTCACCTACAGGGGTACCTCTGCACTACAAAGTCAAGCACCCCATAAATATGACCCCTGACGCACCATTTCCCAATGGGACAGTCTATCACTTCTCTTTATTAGAGAATGAGAAGATCAATCGACATATCCAAGAACTGTTCCACAAGGGGCACATCCATCCCAACTCATCACCTTGCGGGAGCCCAATCATGCTGGTATAAAAGAAATATGGAACTTGGTGACTCTGTATTGATTACTGAGCTCTGAATAAAATAACAGTAAAAAACTGGTACCTGATTCCTCGAATCGACGACCTCCTTGATCGCATCACTGATTACCTCAGTAGACCTCTAGTCGCGACACTCACCACAATGCTAGACTCTTGCGGCCATGAGACATCTGGATGGCCTCAACTCTATGAGACAGACCTTGACTTCACCACCACCTACCAAATGTTGGGTGCAAACATAGTTGTCGATAATTTCCATCTTTAAGATGGGTTGTTTTGTCATATTGGCCATATCTGTGTTCCATCAAGTGAGCGAGTGAAGCTGATTTGAGAAGTCCACTACAGTTGGGTGGTAGGACACTTTAGTGTTGAAAAGACAGTGGCAATGCTACAGAAACATTTCGACTGGCCGAAACTTCGAGAGGAGGTCAACAATTATATCAGGTCCTACACTGCCTATGCTATTTCCAAAATGACCACTAAGAAATAGGGCCTGTACACCCCTCTTCCTACTCCTGAAAGGCCATGGGAATCCATCTCAATGGACTACATGTCGGGCCTCCCGTACACCAAGCAGGGAAATGACTATGTTTTTTTGGTTGTTGATCGCTTTTCTAATATGGTGATTTTGGTTTCCTGCAAGAAGAACATCACAACAAAGGCCACTGCCAAGCTCTTCTTTGAAGTCTGGGTACATTTTGGAATCCCACAAACCATTGTATTAGATCAGGACAGTCATTTTCTCAGCACATTCTGGTCGAGCCTCTGGTCACTGTTGGACACCAAGCTCAGCAAATCCACGACCTTCCACCCCAGATAGATGGCTAAACCAAGGTTGTAAATCAAATGATTGTGCATATCCTTCTCATGTATAATTCAAAACACCCTCGCACATGGGATGAGAGCCTTCCCTATGTCCAACATAGCTACAACTGAGCTCTGCATAACTCAACCGACCACAACCCCTTTCAGGTGGGGTTGGGATTTAAACCATGGTGTATGACCTCCTTGATCAACTCACGGGGGCCAAATACTTTAGTAAGATTGATCTGAAGTTCGGCTACCACCAGGTCCCGATAGAACAAACAGATGTCTGTAAGACAACCTTCAAGTCAAAGGAAGGCCTTTTTGAATGGTAGGTCATGCCTTTTGGTTTGACAAATGCTCCAGCCACTTTCATGAGGATGATGGAAGATATCCTGTGACCATTCACCAATAATTTTGTAGTGGTGCATCTGGATGGCATTCTAATTTACAAAAAGACTTGGGTCGAACACTTGTAGCATATTCAGTAGGTTTTGCACACCCTGTGCTAGCACAAGCTAGATGCCAACTTGGAAAAATTCTCCCTCGGCATGGACATGGTTTATTACCTAGGCTACACCATTGATCATCATGGCGTACATGTGGATCCAACAAAGATCCAAGTCATTCATGACTGGCCAGCCCCAATAACACTCACTGAGATTTGGAGGTTCTTGGGCCTTGCCAATTTCTACCACAGGTTCGTGTTGGGATTCTCCCATATTGCATGGGCCCTCAAAAAAATAAACAGGGGTGGTGGTAAGGTGAAATTTGCATGGGGCCGGTCCCAACAACAAGAGTTTGATGATTTGAAGCAACGCTTATGATCAACCCCAGTACTTTCACTACCAAACCTGCAACATCCCTTTGAGATCGAGACAGATGCTTCAGACTATGCTATGGGCACCGTTCTCACTCAGCACACCCACCCCGTGGCCTATCATAGTGAGACACTGTTAGATACTGTCTGTAAGTATCCTACTTACGACAAATAAATGTACTCCATTGTGCAAGCCTGCCACCAATGGATACATTACATTCTTGGGAAGGAGACAGTCATCCACACTGATCATAAGCCAATGCAGTTCATGCAGACACAAGGAAAATCGCAGAATGACCACCATCAAAAGTGGTCCACACACTTGCAAAAATTCCTCCTCAACATCAAGTATAAAACATGAAGCACCAATCATGTCGTTGATAACCTCAGCAGACCTCCAGTCACAACACTCACCATGGTGCTAGAATCTTGTGGCCATGAGACATATGGATGGCCTTAACTCTATGAGCCAGACCCCGACTTCACCACCACCTACCAAATGGTGGGTGCAAACACGTTTGTCGATAATTTCCACCTTCAGGATTGTTGTTTTGTCATCTGGGCCATATATGTGTTCCATCAAGTGAGGGAGTGAAGCTAATCTAGGAATCCCATTATAGTCCGGTGGCAGGACACTTCGGTGTCAAAATACAGTGGCAATGCTACATAAACATTTCTACTGGATGAAACTTCAACATGAGGTCAACAAGTATATCAGGTCCTGCACTGCCTGTGCTATTTCCAAATTGACCACTAAGAAACAGGGCATGTACACCTCTCTTCCTACTCCTGAAAGGCCATGGGAATCCATCTCAATGGACTACATGTTGGGCCTCCTGTCCAACAAGCGGGGAAATGATTGTGTTTTTGTGGTTGTTGATCGCTTTTCTAAGATGGCGATTCTGGTTTCCTGCAAGAAGAGCAGCACAGTAGAGGCCACTGCCAAGCTCTTCTTTGAATGAGTCTGGGTACATTTTGGAATCCCACAAACAATTGTCTCAGATCAGGACAATCGATTTCTCAGCACATTCTGGTCGAGCCTCTGGTCATTGCTAGACACCAATCTCACCAAATCCACGACCTTCCACCCTAGACAGATGGCATAACCAAGGTTGTAAATCGAATGATTGTGCATATCCTTTGCATGTATAATTCAAAACACACTCACTCATGGGATGAGAGCCTTATCTATGTCCATCATATCTACAACCGAGCTCTGCATAGCTCAACTGACCACAACCCCTTTCAGGTGGGGTTGGGATTCCAACCATTGGGTCCCATAGATGTTTCACTTCCCCTTGTGGTCACCTCGACGAACTCATATCTTTCTCCAAATGAAGCTGACAAAGCCACCTGGTTCATTGAGTGGATCTAGCACATCTTCCAAAAGGTTCAGGACATTCTACAAAAGTCCAATGACAAGTACAAATAGCGCCATGATCAACATCGGGTGCCACATAAGTTGCAGGTGGGCAACAAAGTTTGGTTTCACTTGCAGAAAGAATGCCTTACAGGACCCCATCGAAAGATTTTCCCACTCCGTTATGGGACACACACTATCACCAAGGTCATGGGGAATAATTATTTTGAGCTCAATATTCCTCCTTTCCTTGGCCTTCACCCAGTGTTCAACGTGGATCTCCTTCGCCCTTATTTCCCACCATTATTGGACACCTCAGAAGTAGCAGAAAAACTAACACCCACTGGGCTCAACCCTGACTTCATACAACAAGCATCCAATGATCATATTGTGGACACATAGATCAAGGGCACTCAACAACAAAGGATCCATCTTTATCGAGTCGTCAAAGCAGGGAAGCTCCTGCACCAAGGCAAGTGGCTCACGTAGGGCCAAATTCAGTAGAAATTTCCTCATTTGATGGGGGACCTCATTGAAATGGAGACCATTTCTTCCTAAGGAGGGATGATTGATCCATATGGATATCGGTGGCCACCCACCTTTTCCAACTGTCTCAAAACAATTTTCTGACAATTTTGGCAATTTACTATTTTTAGCAGTTTTAACTTCCGGGGCCATTTTGAGGGCCTAAATGAAGGTTTTTAGGGATAACGATCCTCAATTATATTCAAAGGCATGATTGATCCCCCAAAATTAATTTCCTCGATGATACCTTTCCAACAGGCTATCACACACATAAAACAAAGATCGTATGCAAAAGTTACGAAATCGAGAAGTTGATGTACTAACTTACCCAAACGGGGCCCACATGACTTTTGGTGCTTCATCTCCTAGGGTTAGGTTTTTGGATGTATAGAGTTTTTGCATTCTTGTTTATTGTAAAAAGGCCTTCAGAGCCTCATTTTAATCTTCTTCTTGTGAATGTGTGCAACCGTCACATCTTTTCTCAGAAATAAGCCGCCACCATTCCAACACGCTTGTTTCCGCCGCATTTTACAGCTTCAGCTTATTTCGTTATTGAATAGAAAACCAGTTTTACTGTATCTCTAGTATTTTGTGTTAAGAACATGTTAATAATCTGTATTCATTTCGTTCTGGTCATAAAATCCGGATCATAAGGCTAAGGATAAGAAAGTGTTACCTGTGGGTGCCTTTGTATAAGGCGAGCTGTACCTGTCATGGATGCATTTTTTCCAAGCCCATTCTTGCCTTTATTATTTTTATTATTTTCTTCTTTTTTTCTTTTCTATTCAAGAGCTTATCAGGGGACACTGCCTTGGCATGGTGACCAGAGCTGATAATGTTACCCACAAGTACTTTCACAGAGATGAGAAGGCTGGATCGTGATGAGACCCCCTTTCCCTTGGCCATGCAACCAAGAGTCACTACCCTAGCGTGGTAACCAGCTGGTGCCAATGTAATACTGCTAGGTACCCATGGTCCTAATAGGCTAGCTTGTGATGAGATGCCCTATCCTCTGATTAGGTCTTGTTTTATTGTTTTTTCGAGTCCCTCTTGTTTCTTGCTGAGAAGCCTTTTATTGATTTCTCAGGGATCCCTGGGCAAAGCATCTCGAGATTTTATTCTTAGGATTTTATCTTTTACAAGATTTCTTTTACCTTCTAGGCCTTTAGACCCTTCTTCCCATGAGGTAAGGTGCAGTCCTGAAAATAGGTTAACCCAATGCCCAGACAAGGGGAAAGGGATAAGTGAGGGGGAAGTAAGATGAAAAAGTGGTGCTATGATGGGAGTGGACGATGGATTTTCAGAAATCCCCCCTGTTAGGGTCCTATAATTATAGGCGAATCGATACTTCGACTGTTGATTTGACATCTCTCTCGGTGACGAAGTATAGCTTAGGTGATTCCGTTTTCCTCCCTCCATTCTTTTCACTCAACCCTCCATCACCTTGCTGCATCCTTCATCCGCTGCATCCTCTCCCCCTTGTCTTTCATCAGCCTCCATTATCCCG
>JZKD02S1551661.1:0-10408 GCA_000966675.3 Picea glauca
CTACATTGCAATTGAAATGATGATATATGCCAAATCTAAGTCATGTTGCATCACAACCAATGCAATAATTTTCTCATTTCCAAAGGGGGTGAACCCTAAAACAACTTGAAACATGCTAGAAAATGCATGAAATAACCAAAACCATAAGAAACAAGACAAAACCATATGAAATGTGAAACTTTGAGGGAGGGCATTGGTCACAAAAAGTAAGGCTATGTTGAAAAATGCATGAAATTTACCAATTGTAATTGACAACAACATACTTTTTTGTGTGGGAAATGTTGAACAAAGGCACCCTACCAACACCCTAAAAACATATAAATCTTGAACTCTTCTTGACACCCTATGGTGACTTGTTAAACATTCACTCTACTTCCCCTTGCATAGATTTTTTATTAGTCCAATGGATGGGATGCTTATGATAGACACGGGATGCTTTTGATGGATTCCCACTTGACCATCTCTATAATATTTAAAAATATCCATTTACAATTTAAAAAAAGTAGCAATAAGAATTATGGAATCATGACGCCTTTAAATAATATATCATGTGCTATACTTTACATCTAGTGGTGTGAGTTTCTCTATTGAAAACTTACAGTATGTGGTCAGTTAAATAGAAAATTTGTGGTGACAATACTGTACATCTTCAAACAATTACTTGGAAACGATACATTCCTATGCTATTATACATTGTGCCACTGAGTTGAGGAAATAAAACTGATACAACACACTAATGGAGGGTCAGGTAAGCCTCATTTTCATGCTTCTCCTTTCCATGTCAACAACACTCGTAGAGAAATAATTAACGTAAAAGGGAGAGAACGAGGGGATTTTCAAAGAGACATCATCTAACATAAAATTGCCGATAGAGATTTGAGTTGACATCAACTAACCTGAATGTGTTTGAATGTGTTAGTGATGGGCACTCTATACCATTCATTGGATCATAGAGGGAGGAGACAACATTTTGATTGAAAGATGGATTTTTGAAGTCTACCAATAAAGGCTAAATAATTTTGATTTCTTGTTTGTAGACTAAAAGACACTCAAATTGCAAATAAAAAAGCAATTTCCACTTGGACCAACTTCCATAGATTTATAAGGGGAAAAAATACACCTTTTCATGATAAATGTTTTTGGGGATCCAATTATCTAGTTGCATAGGTTCATATTTCCATCATAAAAAACACTGTCACATGAGTCTGTCCCTTCATTTGGAACCATTAGGAATTTTGAAAGAAAAATCTTTGATGCATGGTTGATGGTAGCTCATTTTACAAAGCCAATAAAATTAAGCTGCAAGCAAGGTTCAATGCAAGAAATTTGGGAAGTTGTTGGCTACCCAAAATGTAACACGTAGTTCCTATATTCATACATGTTATGTAGCCGAGTAGGATTGTAAAAATAGAAATGTGGTGATAANTGCTTGTGATGGATTCCCACTTGACCATCTCTACAATATTTAAAAATATCCATTTACAATTTCAAAAAATAGAAATAAGAATTATGGAATCATGATGCCTTTAAATAATATATCACGTGCTATACTTTTCATCTAGTGGCGCGAGTTTCTCTATTGAAAACTTACAGTATGTGGTCATCCAAATAGAAAATTTGTGGTGACAATATTGTACATCTTCAAACCATTACTTGGACACGATACATTCCTATGCTATTATCCATTGTGACATTGAGTTGAGGAAATAAAAATGATACAACACACTAATAGAGGGTCGGGTAAGCCTCGTTTTCATGCTTCTCCTTTCCATGTCAACAACACTCATAGATAAATAATTGACATAAAAGGGAGAGAATGAGGGGATTTTAAAAGAGACATCATCTAACATATAAAACTGCCGATAGAGATTTGAGTTGACATTAACTAACCTAGATGTGTTTGAATGTGTTAGTGATGGGCACCTTATGCCATTCATTGGATCATAGAGGGAGGAGATAATTTTTTTTTTTAAATGGAGTTTTCAATTCTACCAATAAAGGATAAATAATTTTTATTTCTTGTTTGTAGACTAAAAGGCACTCAAATTGCAAATAAAGAAGCAATTGCCGCTTGGACCAACTTCCATAGATTTATAAGGGGAAAAATACACCTTTCCATGAGAAACGTTTTTGGGGATCCAATTATCTAGTTGCATAGGTTTATATTTCCATCATAAAATACACTGTCACATGAGTCTTTCCCTTCATTTGAAACCTTCAGGAATTTTGAAAGACAAATATTTGATGCATGGTTGATGGTAGCTCATTTTACAAAGCCAATAAAATTCAGTAAGCTGCAACCAAGGTTCAATGCAAGAAATTTGGGAACTGGTTGGCTACCCAAAATGTAGCACATAGTTGCTATAGTCATACATGTTATGTAGCCAAGTAGGATTGTAAAAAAAGAAATGTGGTGATAAGTTTAGAACTTATCCAATACTGATGCATTTCAACACAATTTTTTTTTAATTGCATGTGTAAATGATCCAGGTGGATCATATCAAAATTCGATAGAGTTAAAGTATTCAAATGGAAAAGTAAAGCTTACAAAATCGAAGATATCATCAACATCTTTCCGATAACGTTCGTTTCAGGGAAAACGACCTCCAGGTGACAAAGATATGAACAATAAAAGTTCCGTCAAAATTGATGGAATATAGTTAAAAAATGGTTAAAAAGAGGGGGTTAAATATGTTTTGGTTTGATATAAAAAAGGAGTAGTCAAGGGCCTAGCCCTTGACCTTGCCAACACCGAGGCATCCCCTTGGTATTTAAATATATATCAAAAACCATATAACAAAACCCAAAATATGAATATGATTTTATAAAGCGCAACATATAATATAATGGTTTAATAATCATATAAAACATATGTAAAACATACCATATGTTTAAACTATAGTGCGCCAACCATAAAACATGGATATATATAAACCCAAAACATAGCATATGGAATACAACCATATGTTAAAACATATGTAGCGCCCAACATATATGTTAAACTATAACCAAAGTCCAAAAGTTTATGTGCCCGAAATTTTGTTGGACAGGATATGGCGCGCATTCATTAAACATTGAAGAGATACGGGGGATTTCGGAGGGCGCGTGGCCCATAGCTCGCGCCCCCAAAACTATTATTTTTTTAATATTTAAATGGAGCATGGCATGCAGACCGAGGGAGGAAGAAGGAGTTTGATGCAAGTAGAGACAGGCACATAGATCGAGGTGATGCTGCACAGTGACTAAAGTGAATTTGCACGCAAACCAAGATGGTTTTTGCACGTAGTTCGAGGTGGTTCAGAATTGGCACGCATCTCGAGGCCGTACGGACTGTAAAATCAGGGAATATTTGGGAATTGTGCCAGGAAGAACATCTTACAGCTGTTGTTGAAGTCTGTTACTGTATATGATAGACAGAACTCAAAAGTCACTTTGTAAGCATTTGAATACTTAATCTATCGGCCTTCCCATTTGGAAAGTGGCCCAGAGAGGTAGCCAGGAAGTCTGGTGAACTCCGTTACCAATTCTTGTTCTTAGAAAGTATGCTTACATGTTTATGTGTGATGAAATTTCTTTAATTTTGCATTCATAAAGATGGTTAACAATTAAGAAATTCACATGCAAGTAATGGTTAAAGATCAAGTAAAAATTTCAGATCAGTAAAGGAGGTTTTGACAAACCATGATCCATTAATCATAGGCACATATTACCTCCTTCCATAATCATGTTTCCATCAAACCTATTATCGATTCCTTGAATTCTTACTGGGGCTTGGAACATTGTGGTTCAGGCACACTATCGGTAAGTCAGGCGCACCCTATCTTCCTTGGTTCGATCTTCTAGCCTTGCCTACTAATATGTGCCCCTTCATTGATTTGGTTTTCTTCCAGTTTGGTCAAGTTCTTATTCCTAATCGTTGAATCAATCCATTCAATCCAAGGGTGTGTGTGGAGGTGGATTTTAAGTGTAAATTCCCCTTTGTCATCTCTATGTTCCCCATTGATGGGTGTTGATTTTAAAGGTAAGGTACCTTAACTTACCAAATGTATATGAAGCATGCTAGTCACAAGACCATCTTATTCCAGATTACTTTCTTCATCGCCCTAGGTTGAGGGAGTCAGGGGTAGGAGGATCTACCACACCAGTGATTTCTCATGGTATGGAAAGTGGTGATACCTTGGTGGCTTCAGGGAAAGGTGTTGGGAGACAAGGTCCTTCAATGGTAAATAGTTCTGGAAAAGTGGGTGTTTTTTTTAGTGGTTTAGGTGTAGTTAGTATCCCATCTGGAGGTTCAAGTGCAGTTGGTACTTCGTTTTCACATACTCCTAATGGATTGGTGATTCAACGTATTCACCGAGTTAGCAGTTTTTGCATGGCAATTATGTAGCCTCGAGAACCCTCTGGAATTATGAGTCGAGTGGAAGGTGTCGGTGCAGTCTCAAGCAATATGTATTATGGATGTTGAGGTTGGGTGATAGGTAAAGTTTAATGAGTGAAAGGTAGTCTCTTCCCTCGTTCATGTGGACAAGTTAGGCGGGGACTTCAGTCCTAATCTACAAGATCAATGTTTCTAGGATGCAATGGTTTAATAGATGGACTCCAATCTTGGAGGGGTTTAACAAATATAACAAGTTTGGTATTTAAGGGCTCTATACTCATGTGGAATGAAGCTCTGTCTTTTCTCTAAATCCCATAGGTTGGATCTCACTCATGTTATCTTTGAGTACACACTTTTTGCCATCTTCTTTGAGTCCTATCATTCTACCTTTATTGGCACTATCTGCTCTGAATCTCATCATCCTACTTTCATTTGAGTCCCATCCCCATTTATCATATCCTGTGACCAGATCCTGTCATCCCTAATCTCTATTATTCCAGTCGACTCAGATATCTATTTTTCTTGTCATGACTATGAGCTCATGATTTGGGTAGAGTAACTCAATCCTTGGCTACAAGTTAGCTCCTCAAAACATGAAGTCGGATCCTAAAGCCACAAACTACCTTAAACAACAAAATGCTTAGCTACAGGTCACGCGAGTACAATTTGGCTCCATCTTAGTTCAGGTGTAGAATTACTAGTCAGATCAAAAATCCAATGTGTTTGTGGGTTTCATTAATGCTCATGCCATGGCTTGAAAAATTATGCCCCTCCTCATTGCAAGTTGTTATTTCTCTCTGGATTTTATTTTTAAATTAAATAAGCCAATTTCCTAACCTAGCATTTTTGAACCGCCTTGATGATCATTAGCTCAATTTTCCATAGAGGCAATATGTAATATCTTTGCAGCAACAAGGGACACTCACTTCAGATATCTACCTCTTGGTACAACTCTATTGCAATGTATGCATGAAAAGTTTACATATGTTGTGCAATTATGACATGTGGCATGCTCCTATACACCTTTGACAGATGATGAATCTTGGAGCATAAACCTCCCCTTAAATGAACACCTTCGATGTAATTACATTGAGTGGATAATGGTAAGATACAGATCATGGTACTACTTCCCCTCAAACTAAGATCTCTTCCTAATTCCTTTGATGGCGAGAATCAAAATGGTTTGGGTACTTTGTTCCTTCCATATAGAAAAGCCTTATGGATAGATTGTTTGGTTCAATGGATTTGGTGATGGGAAGGATAAATAACATGTATGATAGTTATCTAGTGATGGAGAGACACATGTTTTTTGGATGCCAATGGTCCTATTTCTACAGTAAATTTAGCTTCAAATTCATTTGGGTAACTACCCAACTTTTCTCCTGTTGTTGATACTACAATTGGCATGCACCCATCCAAATCAGAAAGGACTACACTACATAGTACCATGNCATTTTGAAAGACAAATCTTTGATGCATGGTTGATGGTAGCTCATTTTACAAATCCAATAAAATTTAGCAAGCTGCAACCAAGGTTCAATGCAAGAAATTTGGGAACTGGTTGGCTACCCAAAATGTAGCACGTAGTTCCTATAGTCATACATGTTATGTAGCCGAGTAGGATTGTAAAAAGAGAAATGTGGTGATAAGTTTAGAACTTATCCAATACTGAGGCATTTCAACACAAAATTTTTTTAATTGCATGTGTAAAGGAGGTTTCGACAAATCATGATCCATTAATTATAGGCACATATTACCTCCTTCCATAATCATGTTTCCATCAAACCTATTATCAATTCCTTGAATTCTTACTGGGGCTTGGAACATTGTGGTTCAGGCACACTATCAGTAAGTCAGGTGCACCCTATCTTCCTTGGTTCGATCTTCTAGCCTTGCCTACTAATATGCGCCCCTTCATTGATTTGGTTTCCTTCCATTTTGGTCAAGTTCTTATTCCTAATCGTTGAATCAATCCATTCAATCCAAGGGTGTGTGTGGAGGTGGATTTTAAGCATAAATTCCCCTTTGTCATCTCTATGTTCACCATTGATGGGTGTTGATTTTAAAGGTAAGGTACCTTAACTTACCAAATGTATATGAAGCATGCTAGGCACAAGACCATCTTATTTGAGATTACTTTCTTCATCACCCTAGGTCGAGGGAGTCAGGTGTAGGAGGATCTACCACACCAGTGATTTCTCATGGTATGGAAAGTGGTGATACCTTGGTGGCTTCAGGGAAAGGTGTTGGGAGCCAGGGTCCTTCAATGGTAAATAATTATGGAAAAGTGGGTGTTTTTTTTAGTGGTTTAGGTGTAGTTAGTATCCCATCTAGAGGTTCAAGTGCAGTTGGTACTTTGTTTGCACATACTCCTAATGGATTGGTGATTCAACTTATTCACCGAGTTAGCAGTTTTTACTTGGCAGTTATGTAGCCTCGACAACCCTCTAGCATTATGAGTCGAGTGGAAGGTGTCGGTGTAGTCTCGAGCAATATGTATTATGGATATTGAGGTTGGGTGATAGGTAAATTTTAATGAGTGAAAGGTAGTCTCTTCCCTTGTTCATGTGGACAAGTTCGGTGGGGACTTCAGTCCTAATATACAAGATCATTGTTTCTAGGATGAAATGGTTTAATAGATGGATTCCAATCTTGGAGGGGTTTAACAAATATAACAAGTTTGGTATTTAAGGGCTCTATATTCATGTGGAATGAAGCTTTATCTTTTCTCTAAATCCCATAGGTTGGATCTCACTCATGTTATCTTTGAGCACACACTTTTTCCCATCTTCTTTGAGTCCTATCGTTCTACCTTTATTGGCACTATATTCTCTAAATCTCATCATCCTACCTTCATTTGAGTCCCATCCCCATTTATCATATCTTATGACCAGATCCCGTCATCCCTAATCTCTATTATTCCAGTCGACTAAGATATCTATTTTTCTTGTCATGACTATGAGCTCGTGATTTGGGTAGAGTAACTCAATCCTTGGCTACAAGTCGGCTCCTCAAAACATGAAGTCGGCTCCTAAATCCAGAAACTACCTTAAACAACAAAATGCTTAGCTACAGGTCACATGCGTACAATTTGGCTCCATCTTAGTTTAGGTGTAGAATTACTAGTCAGATCAAAAATCCAATGTGTTTGTGGGTTTCATTGTTGCTTGAGCCATGGCTTGAAAAATTATGCCCCTCCTCATTGCAGGTTGTTATTTCTCTCTGAATTTTATTTTTAAATCAAACAAGCCATTTTCCTAACCTAGCATTTTCGAACCACCTTGATGATCGTTGGCTTAATTTTCCATAGAGGCAATATGTAATATCTTTGTAGCAACAAGGGACACTCACTTCAGATATCTACCTCTTGGTACAACTCTATTGCAATGGATGCATGAAAAGTTTACATATGTTGTGCAATTATGACATGTGGCATGCTCCTATACACCTTTGACAGATGATGAATCTTGGAGCATAAACCTCCCCTTAAATGAACACCTTCGATGTAATTACACTGAGTGGATAATGGTCAGATACAGATCATGGTACTACTTCCCCTCAAACTAAGATCTCTTCCTAATGCCTTTTAAGGAGAGAATCAAAATGGTTTGGGTACTTTGTTCCTTCCATCTAGTAAACCCTTATGGATAGATTGTTTCGTTCAATGGATTTGGTGATGGGAAGGATAAATAACATGTATGATAGTTATCTAGTGATGGAGAGACACATGTTTTTTGGATGCCAATGGTCCTATTTATATAGTAAATTTAGCTTCAAATTCATTTGGGTAACTACCCAACTTTTCTCCTGTTGTTGATACTACAATTGGCATGCACCCATCCAAATCAGAAAGGACTACACTACATAGTACCNTTATTCCTAATCGTTGAATCAATCCATTCAATCCAAGGGTGTGTGTGGAGGTGGATTTTAAGCATAAATTCCCCTTTGTCATCTCTATGTTCACCATTGATGGGTGTTGATTTTAAAGGTAAGGTACCTTAACTTACCAAATGTATATGAAGCATGCTAGGCACAAGACCATCTTATTTGAGATTACTTTCTTCATCACCCTAGGTCGAGGGAGTCAGGTGTAGGAGGATCTACCACACCAGTGATTTCTCATGGTATGGAAAGTGGTGATACCTTGGTGGCTTCAGGGAAAGGTGTTGGGAGCCAGGGTCCTTCAATGGTAAATAATTATGGAAAAGTGGGTGTTTTTTTTAGTGGTTTAGGTGTAGTTAGTATCCCATCTAGAGGTTCAAGTGCAGTTGGTACTTTGTTTGCACATACTCCTAATGGATTGGTGATTCAACTTATTCACCGAGTTAGCAGTTTTTACTTGGCAGTTATGTAGCCTCGACAACCCTCTAGCATTATGAGTCGAGTGGAAGGTGTCGGTGTAGTCTCGAGCAATATGTATTATGGATATTGAGGTTGGGTGATAGGTAAATTTTAATGAGTGAAAGGTAGTCTCTTCCCTTGTTCATGTGGACAAGTTCGGTGGGGACTTCAGTCCTAATATACAAGATCATTGTTTCTAGGATGAAATGGTTTAATAGATGGATTCCAATCTTGGAGGGGTTTAACAAATATAACAAGTTTGGTATTTAAGGGCTCTATATTCATGTGGAATGAAGCTTTATCTTTTCTCTAAATCCCATAGGTTGGATCTCACTCATGTTATCTTTGAGTACACACTTTTTCCCATCTTCTTTGAGTCCTATCGTTCTACCTTTATTGGCACTATATTCTTTGAATCTCATCATCCTACCTTCATTTGAGTCCCATCCCCATTTATCATATCCTGTGACCAGATCCTGTCATCCCTAATCTCTATTATTCCAGTCGACTAAGATATCTATTTTTCTTGTCATGAATATGAGCTCATGATTTGGGTAGAGTAACCCAATCCTTGGCTACAAGTCAGCTCCTCAAAACATGAAGTCAGCTCCTAAAGCCAGAAACTACCTTAAACAACAAAATGCTTAGCTACAAGTCACGCGAGTACAATTTGGCTCCATCTTAGTTCAGGTGTAGAATTACTAGTCAGATCAAAAATCCAATGTGTTTGTGGGTTTCATTGTTGCTCGAGCCATGGCTTGAAAAATTATGCCCCTCCTCATTGCAGGTTGCTATTTCTCTATGGATTTTATTTTTAAATCAAATAAGCCATTTTCCTAACCTAGCATTTTCGAACCACCTTGATGATCGTTGGCTCAATTTTCCATAGAGGCAATATGTAATATCTTTGTAGCAACAACGGACACTCACTTCAGATATCTACCTCTTGGTACAACTCTATTGCAGTGGATGCATGAAAATTTTACATATGTTGTGCAATTATGACATTTGGCATGCTCCTATACACCTTTGACAGATGATGAATCTTGGAGCATAAACCTCCCCTTAAATGAACACCTTTGATGTAATTACACTGAGTGGATAATGGTAATATACAGATCATGGTACTACTTCCCCTCAAACTAAGATCTCTTCCTAATGCCTTTGAAGGCGAGAATCAAAATGGTTTGGGTACTTTGTTCCTTCCATATAGTAAAGCCTTATGGATAGATTGTTTGGTTGAATGGATTTGGTGATGGGAAGGATAAATAACATGTATGATAGTTATCTAGTGATGGAGAGACACATTTTTTTTGGATGCCAATGGTCCTATTTCTATAGTAAATTTAGCTTCAAATTCATTTGGGTAACTACCCAACTTTTCTCCTGTTGTTGATACTACAATTGGCATGCACCCATCCAAATCAGAAAGGACTACACTACATAGTACCATGTAGCCTTGTTTATTCTCATTTTGTTCATGAATGAATGTACATTCAGAAAAGAAGTGAAGCAGTGATGGAGAAGATCATGAGATCAAACTTGAAGTTGTCAGTGGCCTCTAGAATCAGAAGCATATTGAGGGAACAAACCTTGGATTCCTGGTGCTTCTAGCCATCAGATACAACAAAAAACCAAGACACTAACATTGTATGGATATTCTAGGCCTCCCAACGAGACATGGAA
>JZKD02S1551683.1:0-10407 GCA_000966675.3 Picea glauca
AGCAAAAATAAGAGGGTAAATCCTTTCCATGGCCATAAAAAGAAACATTTCATCGAGTTATTTTCCTCAAACCTCTTGAATCCTTGCCTTTATTACTTCTTTGAAACTTTAAAGATTTTGGAGAAAGTGAAAGGAGGGGACCATGAGTAAGAAGAGAAAGTGGGGAAATAAAGAGAAATGAGGGGTTTTATTCTTATTAATTTTTTCTTCCTTTTTAAATTATAAATTTTTATATAGGGAAGTTTTTTTTTCGAATTTAAAATGACAAAAAAACAATAATTTGTTTTTCTTGTGTGGAAGGGAGGTTCAAAAAAAAATATTATAGAAAATCAATTTAAAATTAGATTTAATTTTGATTTAAAATCTACTTAAAGTGAGATTTTGGAAATTACTTAGAATGTATTGTTTCTTATATGTGTGTGATGAACAAACATGTTTGAGAATTGTGTGAATACATACATATAGCCCAACCAAACTAGAGTGAGCTTTGTGTTGAGACAATATAATTAAAGTCTCAATAATATTAAAGGACCATAGATTATCACTCATTGTCATAAATACTCATAAAGTTAATGTGATAAACCTTATTATTCAAGGGGAAATTAAGTTTATTGTAATAAACTAATAACTCAACTAAAGATTATATTCTCATCATTTAGCACATGCATAACCAATAGAAGTAATGATCACCATGCATAAGCAATATATACAATATTATTGTGAGATGATGTGAATATGGGGTATGCACAGTGAGTGTGTAATATTCATTAGATTGCACAAATTCATTTTTATCCTAGATCTATTAAACATGCAAAGGCACTCAATGCATTCATATAATTGTTGTTGGCCTAATAAATTGATAGGAAATTGTTAAATATTTATCCCTAGTTGAGAGAGAGGAGTGGGGTTTAGGAATTTTGCTTGTTGTAACTAATTTTTACACCAACTATGTTAGAGGGACTACTGAGATTTGGAGTGTTGGTCTTTGATCCAAGGGAGATATTTCAATTTTGGGTTTTGAAAGAAAAATAAAACTCGGAAAGTATAACTAGTGATTTCACTCTTTTTATTTAAGTATGCACATGGAAAATTTGTGTATGGCCTTTAGTAATCACCTTTTAAGTTATATCTCGTAATAGTACAACATGAAACTAGGAACTAAACTCTTAGATGTACAATTGAACTTTAAAATCAAGAAAAAGTAATTTATGTTTGATTAGAGCTACTAGATCTTGTGAACTTAAACATGGTTATGAATAATAATCTTAATTAATAAACCATTTAGGTAATTTCTCAAAATTCTATTTATACTTGGTGCATGAAGGTCTATGAAAGAATGACAATGACAGTGGAAACCACTAGAAGAGCATGAAATACTTAAGGTTTATCCATAAGGATTGTTATATTGAATATAATCATATTCTCCTCTAAAACATTAATTAGTAAGTTCCGTGAACATTTCAATAGTTACATATTGACTCGATAATTAAATTAGAAAAAAATTGGCCAATATAAACTAATGAGAGCTAAATACCTTCTCTTAGTGAAATTGGGGATATAAAATTTAAAATCTTGAAATGGTGAGGTAGAATAGAAAACTAGAATTATAATGAATAGTATCAACACCATAATGAAATTAGTTATGTGATGTTCATGAATACGATTGGTTCTAGTAGAATTCTTACTAGCATGTATTCCTCTCTTACCTAATACAACTCATAACTTGATAACCAAATGTTAGGTTCTAATGATATAAATTCACTAGTCAATGATAGTATGACCAATTAACTATGATGTAGTAATTAAATATAACTTTTGTGATTAAAGCAATTGTCATGATTGTGTACTCAGAAAAGGATTTCTTGGTAAGAATGTCAAATATTAATGAAGAGAAAACAAATACATCATAACATGATGGCTATGTTGAGCTAGTTAGTTAAAACAACTAAAGATATTATTTCCTTGGGTAAAAAAAAAAAAGTACTTTATAATAGTAAAAAATTTAATAGTAAAAAATTTAAAAGGTTACACGCAAGTTCAAATAATGGAGAAATACTTTCCAAAATAAACTTGTTGATTATATTTATTAAATGAAAAATTACAAATGTGAGGGTGAACCCCTGTTTATACCAAAAGATACCAAAAGAGAGAGATAGAAACAATAATTTAAATATTAAGTTATTATAAAAAGTGACAAGGCCACTTTATGAGAATATATGGACCTAACACTAGAAAATTTATTACAAGTAAGTCACATAAAAACATCTCATTTATATAAAGTCACATAAAAACATCTCATTTATATAAAGTCTAATGGCTACTAAAGAGATGAAAGTCTAATGGCTACTAAAGAGGTGGTGGTTAGATGCACATGATATGATGGTGTCTTGGCATGAACACCAACAATATGGAATTTGTTGGTTGAGAAAAACTATAATGAGCTCGTGTTCCTCACTTTTGTGTATTCATGTCTTATTGAATTGCGTAAGGAGTTGTGGAAATCATGGAAAACCCTTTAGGAGAAACTAATGTAATGATAAATACTAGATATATTTATCTTGATCACGAGATGAGAAATTGTTGACTTATATAATATGTATGTTGAGGTTACGTTTTAGGGTATCAAGATAGGAATCTTCTATCTTCAGTCAGTTAGAACCGATGTGCCCTTTTACTCATAATTTAAGCTATCTACATGTGTGAATAAAACGACCTTGTTAACTCATGAAAATTTGGGATGGGTGTAAATTCCCATTGTCAAATCTCAAGGGGAGGAACTTACCTTTTTTAAATTGGTATTGACTTGACAAGAGCATTTGAGAGCTCAATACTTGGCAAAGAATTTTGTCCCAATAATCTGCCGAAAGATCAGGAAATTGATCAAATTATTTTGGTTAACCATAGGGATTTTTAACTATTTACCATTGATTGTAGCATCCTATTTATAAATCTAAAAGCAATAAACAATGCTTGTGATTACTACAACTTAGAAAATATACCTTATGATTATGTTTTTATGTTACTAATAATGGCATGCATTCAATAGCATGTGGTTTTATTCCACTCATGTTGATGTTATGTTACTAATACGAATTTGAGGTTGATAGAATGTGGTTCTATGATTTGAGTTCAAGGGGGGAAAGGACCCTATGCATGTTATAACATCGAGACGAATTAGTTTTCTAAAGGAGGGGATGTAGTAATGCCTCGTCTTAGTATTATAGTCAACCAACACTGGTGAACCTAGAGTGAACTCACTCAAATACTAAGTTGATATTTCAAGATGGTCTTTTACTATGGCATTAGATGTGATATTTTTGTTATCATTTTCATGTATGATCATGTATTACCAGTTATTATGTTTCCACATATGTTATTCGTACTTCATGATGTTATTTGGTTTTATGCTTCTTATGATGATTTTGTGCAGTTCTATGCTACTCATGACGAAATGTGGTTGATAGCATGTTGTTCTAATATGGTCAATTGGTGTTATGTTCTTAATATGACATGCAATAGTTAGCATACAATTCTTTGGTATTCATGATGATGTGACGATGTTATGTTCTTACGATGTCATGTGATAGTTAACATGTGGTTCTTTAGTATTCATGTCATGATGATGTTATGTTTTCATGATGGAATGCAATTATTTTCTATTCATGATGAGATGATGATGTTATCATTATAAAAAATGTTTGGTTTCATGATGTGAGGTGGAGCTAAACATGAGAGTAACTCTATGTGCTTGGAGGTCCAATTCACTAAAGATCATGTGGGATTTCATAACCATGAAGGAAATATCTCTACATAAGCAACACTTTATAGGTTGGAGACACACTCAGTCACTAATGTTATACTAGTGTTACCTTTACCTCCTCTTATACTAAAATTTTGGAAGAGGAATGAAGTTATACTCATCTATAAAGTTGTGATGATGGACATTGGATGCCTAGGGTTAAGTGCCTAGTTAGAGTTGTGGATTGAGTTTAGGATAGCCTTCCAAGGTTCCTAGGGTATGCATGTCAGTGTATATGGTAGATGATTGGGACCACCCAAATAAGGCATGGGGCCATATATCTCAGTGTAGGCTAAAGAGGTCATAGGGCCTCATGTCCAAAGTTATGGAGATGACTAGAGGTGTAATTCCACTCCCTCAAGGTTGTGATGTGGACTTTCGATGTCTACTATAGTCACACTATGATGGGTGACACTTATACTTGTTACAACAGAGGGCCCATTCCATGATAAGTAGGACCATCTAGAGTATTCTGTGATGATTTGGAGGCAAATCAAATGGTATGATTTGGGTGAGGGTGCATAAAGGAGGAATTAAACCCTTGATATTGACTTGATTTCATGCATGATTGTATTTTCTTGTTCCATAGCATTCATTCAATAAGTTTAATCAATAACATGTAGTAATATAGGGCATTATGTTTGTTTTGTAGTGTAGGTGTGATATTTACCTATGGTGGCCACATGATTAACTCCCTCACTCACACATATCAAATAGTGCCTTTCATAAGAAATAAGTAAAAATATTATATATTTTCCAAGTTGCATTGCCCCAAGGAAAACCATTGAGCACTTCCCCTCATTTGGAGGATGGTACCCAAGGTAATCCCTAGACACATAACATAGTTGCATGAGAATGACATGTGGAGGTGCGCATCCCAATAAAATAATATTTTTTTTTTTTTTTGTGCTTTAATTTGGGGTTATATGGAGGATATAGGAGCATTGAAAGGGGTTTCATTTTCTTGATTTGGTTTCACCTTTCATCTGAGAATATTTATGTTTAGATGGATACATGAGATTTTTACTCTTGAAGGGAGGAATTGAGTGTTAGTTGGTATATCCTTATTGATTGAGAGCTTAGGGATTCTCAATCTTTGATTGAGAGGTTGGTTAGGAGGAGAGTTTGTCCCCAAAATTTGTTGTCCATATCTACTTCTTCTTGTTGGTTGTTGTTAGTGCAGAAAGCTAGTCTATGACTATTTTCTTCTTGGTGTTCTCCTACTTTTCTATAAGTTAATTCCATCTTGCTACTTCCAAGTATTTCTCTAACCCTTCTATTGATTCTTGGTACATGCACTTATTTAAGATCTTGTAAACAGATAGATTGTATTGTTGAATTTTTATCCTAGATGTTGGTAATCATGTTGGTTATTATAGTTGTTTATGTTGACTATAAAATAATCGTTTTGTTAGTAATGCCATTAATGGTTAATATAGATGTATTGCATGTTGGTCATTATGGATGTGCTAGATTGTTGGATATTGATGTAACCCTTTAGTTAAATTTGCTTATTATGCATTTATGTAAATAGTTTTCATTTGGTGGATGTTACACATGCATAGATGTTAGATTGTTGGATATTGATGTAACCCTTTAGCTAAATTTGCTTATTATGCATTTATGTAAATAGTTTTCATTTGGTGGATGTTACACATGCATAGATGTTATCATTTGTTTTGCTCCATTCCTTTGATGATTATCATGTAAAATACTAGCGATTACATCCATCAATAAGTGTATTTGCATGTTTTTTTAATCTCCTAAGCATTGCAGAAGGATTAAAAAAATCAACAACATTTTTGTTTCCTGATGAAGCCTAAACATTTTTGTTTCCTGATGAAGCCTAAACATTTTTGTTTCCTGATGAAGCCTAATTTTTTTTTAAGAATTCTAAAAATGAATAAAAATGATTAAAGTATACCAAAGACATAAATAAAAATAAAAATAACATGATTCAAGGGTTTTAGATTTTGTTTTCTATGGTTTAACATTTTATGGGTTTTTTTCATGGTTTAAAGATTCCATATTCTCTAGTTTAAGGGTTATGTTTCCATGGTTTCCAGTTTTAGGGATATGTTCTGTGGTTTACATTTGTGAAGTAAATTTTTAGGCCTTTAGGTATAAATAAAAATGAAAAAATGAAAAATATATATAGAAACAATCCCTAAACAATAATAAAAAAATAAAAACATAAAAATACCAACTTAGTGTGGTGGAATCAGTTGGGAGGTAGGTGGAGTTGTCTAGCCTGGCACACAAGGGTCCCCTTCATCATTGGACTTCTCCTTCTCTCGGCTAAAAGATATGAAATAAATGTGAGTTGTTTTTTTGTCATTTTTGCAAAACATAAACTCTCAGTTGAGAGTTTAAGACATTCTCAACCAAGAGTTTAAGAGATTCTCAACTGAGAGTTTAAGAGATTATTGACTTAGAGTTTAAGCAAACTCATCCTAGAATCTCTCGTGAAAGTTTCAACTCTTGGCAAGACATTTAACTCTTAGAGAAAAGTTTGTTTAACATGCATGTTATTAAACTCTTAGCTGAGACATTTTAACTCAAGTAAACTCTCATCCAAGAGGTGTTATAACTCTTCATCGAGAGATGATTTAAGTCTTAAGTGAGATATTGTATTGATTATACTCTAAGCTATTGTATATTGTATTGAGTATACTCTAAGTGAGTTAGAGAAAAGTTTATTTAACATGCATGTTATTAAACTCTTAACTGAGACATTTTAACTCAAGTAAACTCCCATCCAAGAGGTGTTATAACTCTTCATCAAAAAATGATTTAAATCTTAAGTGAGATATTTTATTGAGTACATTTTAGACTGAAACTATGAAAATCACATTTTTTTCATTATGCCTTATTCCAAAAAATGTTACCCATCTTCACATTTCCACCTCATGTATTGTTCACATTAATAAAAACACCCAACTTTATTAGCTTTGATACCACTTGAATGTTAAAAAATCCTAATAGCTCAATATAATAACTAATATAACAATACACTCTTTTTTTTTAACATCAATCACATCTATATGCATTAATCTTTGACAAAACGTATTTTAAAAGTGTTAATTTTTCTCTTTACAATTAAATGTAGTAGGTTTCAATGCTAACACACATTTTCAATAATTTTATATTAACTTGTAAATATAATTTAATAAAATAAAATTCCATATAAATCTACCAAAAAATTAATCATGATAACATGTAATATTTAGTAGGTTTCAATGCTAACACACATTTTCAATAATTTTATATTAACTTATAAATATAATTTAATAAAATAAAATTCCATATAAATCTACCAAAAAATTAATCATGATAACATGTAATATACAGTTGAGTTACAAAATATTATATAAATTAGAATTCAATGGCTTCAATCTTTAATATATGATCCAAGGTCCTCTCTCAATAAGTTACAAACTAAAATGGCCCATAATGTTTTTTCTCACCAAATTTACATCTTAATGCTTGAATGCTACAATTTTCTACTATCAAGGTGATTTGTCATATAGTAGATTATTTGGACCTCATACTCAATATGTTGGAATATTGAGAGGGGGTGAATCACTATTATCATTTTTCAACAATTAACAATTACTTTTTTATTTTGTTAATTACCACAATAGATTAACAATAAATTTGTTTGTAAAATTAATTATATAAATATAATTAATAGAAATTATAAGGTTTTATACGAAGAATAGTGAAGGACACCAATCCATTTTAGATCATCAACTCTAGGAGACACAAATCCCCTTCTTCAGGGAACCAACCCTAGGAAGCACCAACTCCCTTGTTTCTTTAGGGCACCAACCCTAGGAAGCACCAACTCACTTGTATTTAGGGAACCAACCCTAGGAAGCACCAACTCCCTAGTATTTAGGGCACTAACCATAGGAAGCTCCAACTCCCTTAACTTACACTTAAAGGATATGAATCCTTCTGTGCTCCTCCCTTCCACCCTCACTTCATAAGAATCACCAGTTCTTCTTCTTGGACTCTGCTGCTATTTTGATCTTCTGATATGGACTACATAGACACTCTCTTCTCACCATTCTTTCTTGTTTATATACTCTTCCAAATGGTGTGAGCTATGAAGCATTGTGTCCCTTTGTTTGCACCATCGCACCTCTTCATTTTAAAGTAACAATAATATTTATTATTATTCAAACATTATTGTGAAGGATTTTAATTCAATGAGAGTGCTTTTCATAAATCGATCACAGGTATGGATCGAATTCTTTAACTCAATTCCATGTCTCCGCAAATATTGCAGAAATCGAATTCCTGCAGAGGTGCTTCCTTCAAACCATTTACATGTGACCATATGCGCAAAACCATGAGCTTATTTATTAAGCGATGTACCCAATGCCTCATGGCTTATGTGTTCATAACCCATGATCAGGGGCTGGAACCTAGTCCTCTGGTACTTCGACCTTCGGGTGTTTTCTCTTTCATCCAATCTTCCGGATTTTCAACTCTCTGAAGTGGTTACCTCTCACAAGGATTGATCTGATGGTTGGCATGATTTCTAGAGCCAAATGAACAGTATGGATTTGATCCTTACACTATCCTTCCACTACATAATCCAACAAATATGAATTAATCAAAGTTTGAGATGGAAAACCACATTTTACTTTAGGACTTTAGGCCTCTGCAATCTTTCAACCTTTTGGAGTACATTTTGTTGAAGTGATTATTAGCACTTTCTGCTTGATAACCTCCACATGTCCAGGAGCTAGGACCATGGGCTTACCCATTTCAAGCGTTTGTTTTGTCAATAATCTCGACCGTGAATATTCCTTCTCGACGAACGGTCAGGTCTTACTTTGGAGCTTTGGGACTTCAGAGATTCATAGGTCTGGGTAATTGTTGTTCCAATTTCCACCAAAGTTGGTTAATGCCAAAGTGGTCAACCTGGGAGAGCTTACGTCATGTTTTGAGCTAACGGTCATGTGAGAATCCAGAGGATATTATATCAATGGTTTAGCATTGACTTTTTCCTTCAGCGCTTCAGGTAGTTGCTGATTTCCCTCGAAGGAAAAAACTTTTGGAGTGACATAAATTGTTGATGTCATTGTTGACTTGGCACTGGTCAAGTGGCTGCCACGTGTCACCTAGATTCGTGACTTATGTAACCTTAAAGTGCCAATTGGACCTATAAACTTGTCACCATATAATTGTGCCACGTGTCCTTGTTGATGTGGATCTCCTCACGTCGCACATGTTCTCCTCCTAGATCTAACAACTGTGATTAGTTCTAGATCAATGGTCTAGATTCATTTTGGCCTTCGGGAATTTGGGTTATCTATTCCCAATTCTCAATTCTCTCGAAATGAGATTCCCTAAATAAAAATCGAGCAACTTGACTTCATATAACAGTCCATATTTGATGTGAAAATCCTAACACGATCCAATGGTTGTCGGGATTTCTTCTATATCAGGATATCGTGAATTCTTGATCCAACGATTGTGATCAGTTCTAGATCAATGGTATAGATTCATTTCAGCATTCGGGACTTTGGGTTAATCATTCCCAATTCTCAATTCTCCCAAAGTGATATTCCTCGAATAAACTTTGAGCAACTTGACTTCATCTAACGATATTTTTTTGACAGTAAAATCTCAACACGATCCAACGGTTGTCAGTATTTTGTTTTTTTCAGGATCTTGTGAATTCTTGATCCAATGGTTGTGATCAACTCTTAGATCAACGGTCCAAATTTATTTCAACATTCGGGTCTTTGGTTTATTCATTCCTAATTCTCAATTCTCTCGGAGTGAGATTCCTCGATTAAACCCTGAGCGAGTTGACTTCATCTAGCGATCTTGGCTTGTCCCGAAATCTACATCAGTGGATAGGATTCTCCCTCAATTCTTTTGTAGTTTTACTATGGGGATTTCAATCCT
Organism: Picea glauca; assembly: GCA_000966675.3. NCBI lineage: Eukaryota > Viridiplantae > Streptophyta > Pinopsida > Pinales > Pinaceae > Picea > Picea glauca. The sequence continues at coordinate 9,728 of JZKD02S1551683.1, forward strand.
GGTCGTATTTTCTGCAATGCGCTTTCCCTTCTGAGCTTTTTTGGTTTTTTACTTGGATTCTAATTGGTCAATATCATTGATCTGTTGGGAATTTAACCCGATGGTGTTTCTGCATTGCGTTGATCTTGTGAAATCTAATATGTTGTCTCTACTGATATTTAGGTAGATTACTCTGCATGTTGTTCATAACAACTTCATCATTACATCATCGACCGTTGACATCAATGAAAACATGTCCAACAATCTCCCCCTTTTTCATTTAGGGAAACACACTAACTTCGTACATAAACTCCCCCTGTGATGATGCTTCTATCCTCTGAAGTTACTCTCCCCCTTTGACATCGATAGCAGAGGGGATCTTTCTTCACTCCCCCTGTGGCAATGCTCCCCCTGACCATGTACCCCTTCTGATACGATTTAATGACTTTTAATGAGGTTTTTGAATTACTCCTAATTTATGTCGAAGATTTTCAAAAGTACTATTAGGCAAAGGTTTTGTGAAAATGTCTGCAATTTGTTCTTTGGTGTCTAGATACATTATTTTAACTATTTTTTAGGTAACCCAATCTCTTAGGAAATGGTATTTAATTGGGATGTGTTTGGTTTTAGAATGCATGACTGGATTTTTAGAGATACTTATGGCACTAGTGTTATCACAATTAATAGTAATGGGATTATTA
>JZKD02S1551694.1:0-10407 GCA_000966675.3 Picea glauca
GCTACACCACTTGTTAATGCATAAGGAAAACACTTTAATATGAGATTTAGCAGTGACAACATTATTTCCTTGGAAAGAAGGTAATTTTTCTATTTCTTTTTCAAGGATAGCATGAGGGTAACCATTTATTGCAGAAAAATCCAAAGGACTAAAATAATCATCCATTTCTTTTTCTTGAAAATTTAAATCTAAACTAGAAACTTTGTTAAAAAGCAATTGTATATCAGAAATAGATTTAGATGTTAATTGATCAAGGATTCTATGAGAAGAAAGTTTGGCTAATTTCCTCCGGTAAACCTTCTCAGGTTTAGGGATGAAATTGACCAAGCCTTGTGAGTTTCTTCTAGTAGAATACTTAGTCAAGTAAGGAATTAGTGGAGTCTCCAGATGATTGAGTCTACTAAAGATAAACAACAAGCATCAAAAGTAAGTAAAAACAAGAAAATAAACAAAATTCGTACTCCGAGAACATAAAATTTTGTTCACGGCAAAGGAACCAAAGAATGTTGTCGCCTTTATACACACCTCAGGTTTAACGTGGAAAAACTTCTAATCCATTGAGTGCGTCCCTGGGGGTAAGTCTTGAGTCAATGTGTTGTCACCTGATCCTCGACTCCTCTGTCTAGGCCAACTCCTAGCGAAGCCAAGGGGGGTAGTCCCTAAAGGAAAAAATAGTAAGGCTCAAAACTAAATCTAAGCAATTAGTGTTCTAGGAGTTTGTTACAAAAAGGACAATACACAATATAAAATTTAGATCAACAACATATAATTTTCGTTCACCATAAAATTGCTTATGAAAGAAGTAATTCAATTCAACAATGTACTTGCATAAAATATAATTGGAGAAATGTATATGCTATCAAGTGAATTACCATAAACAAAAAGGACACTCCAAGATAATTTTTTTTCAAAAAATGAGTGCTTGAAGCAAATGGATTTTCAAGATAAATAAAATTGAGACCAGTGCCAAAATGAGTTCGTATGTTGTGCTACTGAAAGTATAAAGTACCCTCTGGAGATCTCCTTGAATTCTTTTGAGAGTTGATTAATATGGATTTATTTTAGTGAAACTTTGTTGCAAGAAAAAAAAATTACACTAGATTTGGCCTCTCAAGAGACTATCCCTTTAGTATAGAAATTTGTTGAGAGCTTGCCGAAACCCAATGGCTTCACCAAAAAACTCACTAGAGGTTCTGGAGGTCCAACATGGGGAGAACCTAGATCTCAAAGTTCTCGTATGACTTCACACACTCCCTCTAGGCGGTTTTCTAGACCAAGCAATAGTAGCTTTCGAGATTGTCCTATTAAACTACTCCGAACTGACCAACCCGATTATGTGTGGAACTTACTTCCAAAGGATCAAAGCTAAGATCACAATTGGAAGGTTCGGGAACATCCACCGGGAGATGAGGGGAAAAGGTTAATTTTACAAATAAAAGAAATTACATAAAGTAAATGTGAGACTAATTACTAGAATCCACATTGTCTAGCCCCTTTTCAACATTGATCCTACTTTGGGGAGTTGAGGGGATTGGTTTATTTTACCAACATATAATAACTTTCAAAATTGAGAGATTGTAACAAAAGGAAAGTAATCTAAGCAATTTAAGTATTACTTTCCAAAAGAAAAACTAAGCTATATGTTGTGGTTAAAACTGATTGATTGATTAACTCTTATTTTTCCTTTAGATTGTATGAAAGTAGTAAAGTAAATGAAGCAAAGAGACCAACATACACCACAACACCGATCCCCCAAAGGGGGAGAAGAAACTGGGCACTAGGAGGCCCTCTTTTATTACTTTCGATTACAATGAGACTTTTGTTCTCCTTTCTTCTTTGGAATATTTTGGATCCTTATAGGTTGGGAGCAATATTTGCAAAGTCTTTTATAGAAGTTTATGGTTCTTGGATAGGTAGGAAGCTCCTAGTTCTTTGAATGCTCCAAACTTGCCCAAAATGGATAGAGTTTTCCTTGGCTGTCCAACAACTTGCGAAAATCAACAAAGAAAAGATCCCAAAAGATGCCCAAAATGACTTTGGACAACCTTTTGAGATTTATCAAAATTGATAGAAAAATTCCAAGTAAATAAAACTAAATTAGTGCCTTTAAAAATGAAATTTTCTAAAGACTTATTTGACTACTTTTAGGACAGAAAATAAAGGCACTTTGAAATGCCAAGATTTTGAAATAAAATTACAACTAGCGACCACACTTTTAGCTTTGAAAAATCTTATTTAAAATTTTCCTAAAAAGTGCTAAAAAGTTTTACTAAATCTATTCTCTTCAAAAGATGGAACTTTTAGCCAATTAGTAGACTTAATAAATGAAGCATGCAAAGTAAAAGAATGATAAACATAAACTTTTAGATTGGATTTCTTCTTTGCATGCAAGTAACCAAGTAACCAAAGATTTAAAAGAATTTTTTGAAGATGAGAAGAGATAAACTTGAAGTGCTTGGAACCCTTGGGCAATGGGGTCACTTTGATGGCAATGAAAAGGTAAGAATATCGTCGAACTCTTGAAAAATGATGGATGGAATAAATCTCCTTCACTTCTTCAAGAAGAGATGACCCTTTCTACATCACAAAATCCTTGCAGATGATTTGTTAAATAAATGGTGTCACCTACACAAAAGACTCAATTGGCATGTTAGTTTAGCATAAAACAACACATGCACATCAAATATTTAGTGTAAATAGACAATAAAATTGAAAATACTATAATATTAACAACTCTATCCAATTAAATAATAGTATTCTTATGAATTGGCCAACAATAACAAGATACATAAACAAAGCTTGAAACAATGTCACCTCAATACAACTTGGACAACAATCACCAACACATGAGACACACCACCATTGATTTGACCTCCAAAGTTTTTCTATTCCATTATCAAAAGAATGATTACAATGATATACAATCCAAGGAAAATCCAACTCCCATTAGTTAAGAATGGAGGGGTTGACTTGCCTTCATAGCATGAGAGGTGATCATCCGAAGGAAAATGCATGGTACAAGTGGAAGAGGATGCATCTCTTGAGTGAGGACGTGTGGGAGAAGGGAGTGGAGTGAAGTTTCACTTCACCCATGTGCCAAAAAAACATGGTAAAGACACCTCATAAAGGTAGGTGGAGGAGAGGGCGAGACCTTCCTTGGGATTGACATCTTCTCTTGGGATTGTGCCACCTCAAGGGAGAGGTGTGCACCTCTTCTTTGGAACCTTCACCCACTCGCCACATCACTCAACACTTGAGTCCCTCTTTATTTAACTCGCCTTTCACTCAAATAGGTTTTTCCACCTCTCTCTTAGACTCAGGACATGAGGAAACATGTCCAAGACATGTTTCCTAAATAATAGGCTTGCTGATTTTATTTGATTTTTCATGTCTTTTTCACCTTTTCTGAGTAAAGTTCAATTTTGAGTGATTAAAATCACTTTTTTGACTCAACAAAGGGGGGATATGGGTTTAGCATGTGCTCTGGCCTAGAAAATGAGCACCAACATGGAATAAAACAACATATAATTCCATTTTTATGACTTTATGACTTTTATAATTAAAACAGTTTGTTTGCGGGAAAATTTTTATTGACTCGAAACATTAAAAAAAGGTTAGGGGGGAATTAGCGAAATTTCCATATGACTTAATATAGATGACCTAGCATGGTAATATAAACATTTTGACACTAGAAATTGGAATTCCATGCCAAAGCCTAACCACCAGCACATACTCCAGCTTTGGAGGTGATTTGAGTGAAAAAACTTAAAAATTATAACTTGCCTAAGAATAAATTCTTAGGAAAGAGATAATTGACAAGTGGAAAAAACACTCTAGAGTATATGCTCTTGATCATGTATTGACTGGACAAGTCTTTTACAACTTCATCATGCTAATATCATTTATTACAATGCCCCATAGGGGATGGAAATACAAAAAAGGTTGATAAAAAATGACCTGTTGGATTTCTAATCTCTAGAAAATGAGCAAGTGATTGCTCAATCTCTGGCGGCTCAACTGCAGATCTAGCTAGTGCAATTGAGTGGATAGCAGTACCCATGGAATTTTTTATGGATTGGTCGTGCACACCTTTCTTTCTTGGAGATGATGCTTTTCTTTCTTGAGTTGGTGTTTTAGGTTGGAGGAGATTCACTTCTCCTTGTTAGATGATCGTGCTAGTTGTCTTATGGTTTTGTGGCTCCTCTCATATTTGAATGCCTTCGAATGATGTATCACCCTCTTGGTATAATTTTGATGGTTATGGAGAATGATACCTCATCATGGTGTTTGGACATGGATTATATGTTGTGATCATCCTAGCACTGTGGAGATATATTCTACATGGGGATTGCACACTTGCTTGGAGAGTCCTAGCACATTGAGTCCTTTTCACATTGTTCCAGCATGATTTATTAGTCTAATTGATATGGTTGGAGCTTCCTATTAAATTTGTATCTTGGAAGGTGCCTCAACATAGGCCTAAGTGTCCAGGCATGCTGAAGACAATTAATTGTGACTCATATCAACAGATTTTATTTTTATCCTAAGTTTGACTTATGAAAAGCATAATGATTACTCAAATAATAATTATTGGCTTTATTACTCGGATTTCCTATGTTTCTCACTAAGGAAATAAATATTTCACTTAAGTGAACTTTCTTGACTCTTCTAGAAAGTTCATGAAAGGGGGAAATAGAGTAAAGTGAAAAAGATAAACGGGAGCTGAGGTGAAGGGTGAGGATACACACATTGAGCTGAGAAGTTGAAGAGGGTGATTTGGATGAGGAAGAGGTCAACTTAGCAAGAGGGAGAGTTGGTTGGGTTGAGTAGTAGCAACAAGTTGTACAGCAACAAGTTGAAGGGGTCATACAGGTCGAGTCTTAGAGGGTCATATAGGCCGAGTTGAAGGGGTAGTACAAGCCAAGTTTCAGAGGGTCATATAGGTCATGTTGATGGGATGAATCATGTTCGTACCAAGGTGGAGTTGCTGGGCCTATTTGACTAGGTCGTACAACACAAGATTGGTTGGGTTGTACAACCAAGAAGAGGGCAAATTTGTTGTAAGAAATTTCTGATTTTATTATTGTTGTAATAATTCCTTTGAATCCATAATAATTCCCCTCGTTGTTGGTTTTCCCCACATTGGGGTTTCTAGGGTAAAATTGTCTTATGTGTTTTATGTACTTGGTTTTATTTTCTATTGTGCACTTCAGTTAAAAACTCAACTATATTTTTTTGCATAATTTTTAGATTTAGATTTGTGTTAAATATGTGAGATTAAATTATTAGAAAGTAAAATCTAGAGTGTTGGGTTTAAAAGTTTAATATGGTATCAGAGTTCAGCCTTTGAATATAGAAGTCAAGTAGATTTCAGGTGTGAACTAGGAGTAAAAACCATCAAAGGAGTTCAAACTTCCAAGGAGAGCGAGTGAGTGAGGGCAGCAGGAAGATGACAAATGTAGGTTTATGATTTAAGGACGGATTGGATGATATTAACTTCTCCTTGTTAGATGTTCGTGCTAGTTGGCTTATGGTTTTGTGGCTCCTCTCATATTTGCATGCCTTCGAATGATGGATCACCATCTTGGTGTACTTTTGATGGTTATGGAGCATGCTACCTCATCATGGTGGTTGGACATGGTTTATATTTTGTGATCATCCTAGCACTTTGGAGGTCTATTCTACATGGGTATTGCACACTTGTTTGGAGATTCCTAGCACATTGATCCCTTTTCACATTGTTCCAACATGATTTATTGGTCTAATTGATATGGTTGGAGCTTCTTGTTAAATTTGTAGCTTGGAAGGTGCCTCAACATAGGCGTAAGTGTACAGGCATGCTGAAGACAATTAATTGTGAATCATATCAGAAGATTTTATTTTATCCTAAGTTTGACTTATGAAAAGCATAGTAATTACTCAAATAATTATTATTGGCTTTATTACTCAGATTTCCTAAGTTTCTCACAAAGGAAATAAGTATTTCACTTAAGTGAACTTTCTTGACTCTTCTGGAAAGTTCATGAAAGGGGGAAATAGAGTAAAGTGAAAAATATAAAAGGGAGATAAGGTGAAGGGTGAGGATACACACATTGAGCTGAGAAGTTGAAGAGGGAAATTTCGATGAGGAAGAGGGTGAGTTGGTTGGGTTGAGCAACAACAACAGGTCATACAACAATGAGTTGAAGGGCTCGTACATGCCGAGTTGAAGGGGTCATACAAGATGAGTTTCAGAGGGTCATATGGGCCATGTTGATGCGCTGAATCAAGTCCATACTAGGGTGGAGTTGTTGGGTTGTTTTGACTAGGCCGTACAACACAAGATTGATTGGGATGTACAGCCAAGAAGAGAGAAAATTTGCTATAAGAAATTTCTGATTTTATTGTTGTTGTAATAATTCCTTTGAAGCCATAATAAATCCCCTCTTTGTTGGTTTTCCCCATGCCAAGGTTTCCAGGGTAAAATTGTCTTATGTGTTTTATGTACTTGGTTTTATTTTCTGTTGTGCACTTCAGCTAAAAACTCAACTATATTTTCCTGCATAATTTATAGATTTAGATTTGTGTTAAACCTATGAGATTAAATTATTGGAAAGTAAAATATAGAGTGTTGGGTTTAAAAGTTTAACATGGTATCAAAGTTCAACGTATGAATACATAAGTCAAGTCGATTTCATGTGTGAAATAGGAGTAAAAAACAACAGAGGAGGTCAAACTTCCAAGGAGAGTGAGTGAGCTAGGGGAGTAGAAAGATGAAAAATGCAGGTTTACGATTTAAGGACAGATTGGAGGGTGCTTATAACTTCAATCCATGGAGAGAGCACATAGATTTGGTGCTAGAGGAGCATGGGTTATGGGAATTTGTTGAGGGAACTCCAGTTCCCCCAATAGATCCAACACAACTTGTTGCTCATATCAGGAAGGATGTGAAGGAAAGAAGAATTATTATTGATGGGGTGAAGAACCATATCATTCCTCACCTATGAGGAGAAAACACAACCAAGGAGATGTGGGAATATCTAACCAAACTATACTAATAAGATAACTAGAGCGAAAAATGACGCTTAGAGAGAAACTCAGGAGCACCAAAATGGTAAGGGGGAATATTGTTGCATACAACCTCACCAAGATCACTTAGATTAGAGATGAGTTGGAAGTAGTAGGGGAAGTCGTGGATGAGACTGAGTTGGTGTGGATAGCCTTGAATGGATTCACTAAGCAGTAGGATGTGTTTGTACAAGGAGTGGTAGCACGGAAGAAACTTCCCAACTGGGAGAGGTTGTGGGACGACTTCACCCACGAGGAGTTGCGAGTTGGTACCTCACAAAGGAGTCAACCAAAAGTTGAAGATGAGGAGAATTTGGCCCTAGCAGGCAAGTGAAAAACCAGAGCCAAGAAGAGCTCAAGTTGGGGTAAGACCTCAAAGGGTGAGAAGTAGAAGGATCTCATCAAATTTAAATGCTTTGCTTGTCACAAATCAAGACACTTTTCTGGCCAATGCCCAAACAAGAAGAAGGACAACAAGGAGTCATAGATGACAGCTTCAACTTCAACAAAATTTGATGATTTTGTAGCCAAATTTGAGAATGAATTTTCACTCATTGTATGTCTTTCCAGTTCAGCCAATAGTGGAGTCTAGTACATAGAGAGTGGTGTCTCTAGTCACATGACTGGAGTGCGTGATTACTTCTCTAGCCTGAAGGAGGAGATGGGCCTATACTTTGAGATGGGAAATAATGCCAAGTGTCAGGAAGCAAGTCATGGGACAATCACATTTCACAAAGAGTCTGGGAAGCCACTGATGGTGAGAGATGTGGTGTATGGTTCGGGGATGACGAAGAACCTAATTTCAGTTTCAACCTTGGAGGATAGGGGCTACATGGTCTCATTATAGGATGGGAGAGTGTACATTCAGCCCAAGGAATCCAAGACATTCAAAGTGATTGGATTTAGGAGAGAAAAGTTGTATAGGCTTCAGTTCAATCCAGCCCGAGCATTGGTGAGAAACACTTGTGACATGGCAGAGTTGTGGCATAGGAGGATGGTGCATTTGCATCATGGAGCACTCAAAGTGCTCAAGGAGATAGTGATGGGTCTTTCAGACTTCAACACAAAGAATCATGAGTTATGAAAAGGATGTGTTATGGGGAAGTACACCAAAAATGTTTTCCCAAGAAGTTACAACATGACACAAGGCATTCTTGATTTGATACACTCAGACATAGGTGGACCCATGTCTTCAGTATCCTTGAGTGGGTATGAGTATTATGTCACCTTCATCGATGATCATTCCAGGAAGACCTAGATTTATTTCTTGAAGACCAAGGATGAGTTCTTCAATCGGTTCCAGCAATTCAAATCTCTTGTGGAGAACTAGACAGGGAGAAATATCAAGAAACTGCAGTACACCTCAAAGGCCTTCAAGGATTTCTATGCAGGTGCTGGGATAAAGAGGGATTTGATTGTTCTGTACAACCCTTGGTATAATGGGGTGGTAGAAAGGAAGAACAAGGTCATAGTTGGGGCTGCAAAGGAAATGTTTTATAATCAGGATTTGCAGTATACTTACAAAACAAGAGTCCTCATAGGGTGTTGGGGAGAAAGACTCATGAGAAGGTATTTACAGGGAAGAAATCAAAGATTGGACACTTTCGGATATTTGGATGCATATTCTACTTTCATGTCCCCTCAGAGAAGAGGACAAAGCTCGAGGTCACTATTGAGAAGGGGATTGTTGTTGGGTACAATGAGACTTCTAAGGCATATCAAGTTTACATTCTAGTATTGAGGAAGATAGTGGTGAGGAGGGATGTGAATTTTGAGGAGGATAGAACCCTTAAGAAGGCTCATGATATTATTCCAATAGTAACATGGGATGAGGAGCGTGAGACTCAAAAGGATGAGGAGACACAAGATAAGGGTACATGTACAAGTACATATGCTCAGACTTCAGAACAGGAGGCTCCACCATTACAGGATACTCCACCATCTAGGAGGAGGAATACCAGATGAGTTGAGAAGACCTTGAGAGAGGCTAAGGCTTACGTTGGTGCTCCTTGAAATTCTACCAGGGAGAGTAGAGAACCACAAAGATTTTCTAGCTATATGGCTTTGATGAGCGAGTTCTTAGAGGTTGAGCCTTCCAACTTTTAGGAAGCATCACAACAACAGGTGTAGAGAGATGCCATGGTGGAAGAGTATGCTTCCATCATGAAGAATGATGTATGGGAGATTGTGCCTCAGCTAGAGGTAAAATCATTGATAGGCTTTGTTATCACACAGTTTGTAGCTAGGTCAAAGGCTAGAAGATAGAGGCCAAACTAGCCTAATAGGAACCTACCCCACCCAATGTCACCTCAATGGGGAGGTTCTTTCTCTTTAGGGAGGTTAGGCCCAGGGGAGACATCCCTGGTAACCTGGGGTTTTGAAGAGGCTAAGGTATAAATTTCAAAGTAAAAGTCCCTCTTCACAGATTACCACCAAGAGCAGATAGTCTGGCTAAACAGCCAATAATGAAGTGTAGCCCCAAATGAGAACACTTGCCCGGAACAAAGCAACAAAAAAACAATATATGCAGGCTATGATTCAATGGGTTAGTACTTCATAAGACTATCTGATATCAACATATAAGCAATTACGACAATAGATATTGACGAGATCAATGTTTATCAATAATAGCAATGGAACAATATCAATTCATCAATAAATATCGAGATGATGTAGCAAACAATGTATCCAATCAATCCCTTACTCAATAAATTCTTTAAAACAACATCTAATTGCTTAATAAATGAAAATTGCTACATCAAGATGAAATAACCAATGTGTGACGTCAGCCTTATTAGGGTTAGTAGTTAGTTAGGGTTTCAATTTATAAGAGTTTGAGAGTTGTTTCAATCACTTTCACTTCAACATTGGAGGCTAAAGATCAATGCCTAAGGGTTATGGAGTCAAAGAGGTGAAGGACACACAAGTTGAAAGGGATGAGATTCAAAGCACAAGAGGGAAAGGCTTCAAAGTGTTGCAATCGCAGGGCCTTGAAGCCAGAACCCTAGGGGAGAGAGGCTCACTTCGGTGTTGCTTAAGCAAGGCCTCGTGCTCTCTCCTCCTTCCTTGCAAATAGCTAGCTCAAAGACAAATAAAATCAAGAGAAGAGAGTTTAAAGAGGGAGAGTGTTGCAAATGCAAGGCTCTTTCATTAAACCCTAAAAGAAAAATAGCCTTGGGTGTAGATAACCTAGGCCTAGGACATCCTCTTCTTCTTGAAGTTTAAAGGTACGGCTAGCTTAAGGGAAGACGATAGAAAAAGTGTAGCAATGGCTAGGCTCTCTTCTTCTTCTTGAATGGCTTAAAAGGTTTTTCTATTAGAGGACATGAGACAAAGACCTACTTGTGTGTTTGTCCCCTA
>JZKD02S1551705.1:0-10407 GCA_000966675.3 Picea glauca
AAGGCAATTTGACACTGCCTGCATTTGTCCAACATTAGCCTTAGACATTCAATATGATTTTTCAATAAACTAAAAACAATCCAATCATCAAAATATGCTTCTAGAAATTTATGCAAAAAATCCTTGAATGCTTCAACCACCACCCTGGAAAATATGGTTGGGGCATTCTTAAATCCAAATGGCATCACCGTATATTGGTAGGATCCCCATTATGTTGCAAATGTGGTCTTGTGGTGATCTTCCTTGGAAATCTGGATCTGATGGTATCCTAAAAATCCATCTGTAAAAGAATATACTTCCTAGCCTCCCACATTATCTAGCACTTCGTTAGTGAATGGCATAGGGAAGGGGTCATGAAAAAAGTCATCATTCAACTTCCTGAGATATACATAGATCCTAATCTCTCCTGTCTTCTTGTCTTGCACTACCATAGGGATAATCCACTCTAATTCTTTGACAGTTTCTATAATCCCTGCTTCCATCATTTTGTCGAGGTCAATTTCCACTTTCTCCTTATATTTAGGGTTCAGTCTGTAGGGTCTCTATTTGACTGGTATTGAATCTAGTTTCAAAGGGATCCTCATATCCCCCATAGGCCCTTTAATTCCCTTCATATTAGTGAACTTAGTTGGAAACAAGTCCTGATATTCATGCAGTAATTCCGTAATCTTGTCAATAGTGGCAGCATCCCAATAATCTCCAACATTTGCAAGCTTTGGTGTCTGTTATGTTCCAATATTGACCTTCATAATATTGATTGGATATCCAATGAATGGTAACTCAATTCCTGGTCCTTCCACATCTCTGTGGCCTTCTATTTCAGTGATGTTCACCTTCCTAGGATCATCGTCTTCATCAGCATTGATGTTGTAACAACCTTGCAGTTTCTGGAGAGGTGAAGTCCATTCATCCTCTTCTTGCTCCAAAGGGAGGTTATATGCCTCCTCGAATACTTTTTGTCTTACAATATGCAATGCTTGATCTGCTGAAGGATATTGAATTTCTAATAAGAAGGTGGTTACAAAATTTTGAGTCATACCTTTCCAATCTGTAGTAATGAGGCGTAGCTCTACTTGAAGGTACCAGTTGATAGGTGTCGTGTCCAGTGTGTTAATGAATTTTTTCACCCACTTTTCTTGAGGAATTTTTCTCCAGGATGCTTCACAACTTCGCACATGGTCCTTTCAGTAGCTTTGACCTGTGTATTGAACTTCACAACCTTCTACTTGTGCTGAGAACTGCATTGTCATCAAGGTACAACATTGTACCCAGTCTACAATGTTGGTTTTGTGTGTCCCCCACCATCTTGTTGGTGTGGATTTCAGGGCCTCATCCATTCCCAACAATCTTTGTTGCATTGGTACACTTTCTTCAAAGTCTGACAAGAAGGTTTCTAAAGGATTCATACCATCAAAGGTGGGTAAGTTACTTACTATTGTGTTGATCCAACTAACTTCTCAGGTTAATCTAGCGCATCTTCTTGTAGATACTTCATACATTTTATTCTACCAATTCTCCAGTTCTTCTTCTGAGCCTGATGAACATGTGTTGTCACTTCACCACCTTAGGTTTCCATCGGTTGTAGGATTAATGTAATCCTGATGTCTGGCTGTTAATTTGTAAATGTTTTCCATTTCATATGTGTGGTCTTATTCTCTGATGGGATTTTTGTATCATTGATCTTCATCTGGATCTAAGGGAACAATGAGCCTAATAAAATATCTTTCAAACTTCATATGTCTTTTCTTTAAATCAACCACAGTGGAATTATTGAAAGGCCAATCAATTCCTAACAGTGCAGGGTAAGGACAACTGACATCAATTATCTCAATTACCTCAAAATCTGCAAACATTCGTACTCCGTCGATGTCCACAGAGACATGTTCCAATCGTCCAAAGGGGCTGACAACTTGTTGATTATCCATCCTGAGCCTAATAGGGGAATATATCAACTTCAGTTTTCCCATCAGTGCCCAATTTTTCTTCGTCATGACATTGACCTCCAACCCTAATTCGAGGACCACATAGTCTATATCATATTCTCCTATTTGAGAATTCAAGTGTAATTACTTATTTGTCCTTCTCTTTTTAGAAATTGGGTGTACTGCCCTATTAAGTAAGGGGTCTATATTTCCTAGCTCATACTGTCTGGTTAAATTTTGTATCTCTTGTACAACGTTCTCATCCTGAATCAACTTAATACAAGTATATAGGAATTCCATGAGCTTGCTTACCTCTTTTCCTTCTCTTGGCGAAGCAGACTGATCAAATGCCTGTGTAATTCCATATTCCCTTACTTTTGGCCATGTCTTTGATGAAGAGCCTTGGTCTGCTTTGAACTCTTTTCTTGCCTCCTCAAATATATGTATTTCCTTCTTTACATCAAAAGTTTTGGTCTTCTCTGTAGCTTTCCTAATTCTTGAGTCTTCTATAGTATTTTCTTGGATCATTCTATCTTCTCCTGTAACAAAACCTCCTCTAGTGATAACAAAAACTTTGGGGTCTTATCCGCTAGGTTTGACATATATCAGTTGCACTTTCAGGTCTTGCTGAGGTCCTCCTCTTTCCTGAAGCTTAGCTAGCAATGCTGGACATTCCACGATAACATGATCGAAGGAGTTGCAATGGATGCAAATGGTACAAGGGTTCTGACAGTCCCTTTCTAGGTGTCCTAGTTGTGCACATTTATAACATATTATCTTTCCTCGACCTCTACCCACACCTCCTCCTCGTCCTCTGAATCCACCATGAGGATTGAAGTTTCCTCTCCCATGGGAGTTATATTGTGTAGTATTTCCCTCTTGTTGTACTTCACCTTGAATTTTGTATATGTCTCTTGACGTTTCATGCATGAGATCGTAAGCCATACAATCCCTATCATCATGTCCCATAGACTTACAGAATGTGCAACACAAATTTGTGAGTGTCTGAACATACTTTTTCATGTAATAGAACTCACAAGGGTGATGTCTATTTCTGCATACCTTGCACCAGGGTAAGGTGACTTGCTTCAAAGGGCTCAGAGCTCCAAAGGCCAAGTATTCATGAAATAGGGGGCAATGCTCCTTGTCATGGCCTTCTAATCTGCATCTGACACACCCAATGTCTTATGTTTTATCCTTTCCCTTGTCTTTCTTCATATCCTCAACCTACATAGACAAAATAGTTAGTTGACTCAAGATCTGACTCATACCTGAGATGGATTCTCCCATAGGGGCTGATTATAACTTCATGGAGATCTCCAATGCCTCAGCCTGTGAAGAAATCTTCTATTACATCAAAGGAACTTTGATGTGTGGTAAAAGGGCAGCAATGCACCACTCTTTGTTCTACTCATCTAGGATCTGAAAAGTCAATCAGCCTATTAAGGTCTTAAATCTCTGATTGAATTCCCAAATAGGTTCGACTACCTTCTACTTGATCTCTTTCATCTTTGTGATACATTGTGACTCCGATTTGGTTTTATTGAATTCTACGATCAATGCATTCTTGATCTCATTCAATGGCTTAGGTTGTGCAAGTCTTTGGACAAGCTTCATGTACCAGCTCAGTGCGCGATCTCAAAGGGTAGTACTCAACTGAGTTCTTTTAACAACTTCATCGGTGACATTCTTAATATTCCATACAGCTTCACATAGGAACCAATGTTGATCAGGGTCTTCAGACCCATCTCCCCTAAAGATAGGGAGCCTCATCTCATCTACCATAGATCTTCCTAGGTTTCCTAGGTTTCCTGTCTGCGTATATGTTGTACTGCTAGTAATGGTACTTTGAGGACCTGGTGACTCCAAATATTCTGGTTGCTTAGCGCTGCTGAAACAATAGGGGGATTAATAGTACTTCAACAGTCTGCGTAGTTCCTAAAGTTTATAGCTCATCCCGATGAGGTTCTTCAACTTTCCCTTCCTCTGTCCTAGCAGGTTCTGATTGATCTTCGTCCATCAGGTCTGCCTCTTCTCCACTATAGAAACCCTCATCCCCATAGTTCTGCTTGAATAAGTTCACAAGATGAACTTCTATGAACACTCTCCCATTGCGCCCATGTCCATCTTCTGTGTTATTGTCACTGTCTGAATTCCTGAACATTAGATTTTTTAGATCTGACCAATCTACTGTATCTTCAAGATTTTTTTCTCATGCAATAACATCTTGATCCTCATCTTCAGAAAATATAAAAATTTCCTCTGGATCCCTTGAAGAAATACTTCTCGTCTTGGCTATATGAATCTACTATGTCAACAACAAACTCGGTGATGTACCCTCTAATGGTGTTATCAAAACAATGATCTATTTCTTGTGACATGATGTTATCGAATCTCTTGACCTTCTTGATCAACGCCGACATCCAAACCATAGGAGGTCTAGATTTGATCTCAAACTGGGTATCTGCTAACCTAGCTAACCACTCATATAGCTCTTGATGGATTCCTCCAAAGAAAATCTCTTGTATATCAGTAAATATATATCTCTCCGACCAATCCTCTGTACTAATATTAGGGTTCTTGTTATGGGCTTCAACAAAGTCCTTCTCTTGATCCTCTATCCACTTTTGAATTTGTGTGCTTGATGGAAACCAACTTGACATTCCCTCAAAAAGATTTTGGTCACGACAACAAAACCGTTTGTTGGCACAGGGGTAGACCCAAGGTTCATCTCCAAGAGCACACCAACAAGCCCCAACTACTAGCCCTTTTGGCTACACCTGCGAAGCAGATGTAGTCTCACCCAAAGAAGCTATAAGGGGGTTATAGGACAGAGATGTCTACAACCAAGGGAACTATCAAGTGGATCCAACACTAGAACAATACATCATGCATATATCACTTATCATCTTAGATCTATTCCACACATCTATCAGATCTACCATAGTAATGCAATAACAGTATATCAAGGCAAAATAACATAGCATCAATCACATACACAAGACAAGATATACGTGGTTCACACTCTCTCTAGGTCTATGTCCACAAAATGGTGCTTTATAATGTATTAAGATGAAGCATATAGTTCTTGTTTGCGCTCTCAGCTATCATATCTTCTTTCTTATTCTCTTTATCTCTCCCCTCCCTGTGCACCCAACTACAGGGTTGATCTTTGCACCCATCTGAAGATATTACAATACAGAAGGATCTCATACTTAGCACTTCTCTCTCCCACGATGTTACTCACTCGATCACACAACAACAATCACAACACCAACAATAGTAACAACAATGACAACAACCCATCACAGGTCCTCTTGACCTCTATTTATACATTACAATAGTTCACTGGCATCCTTAGGTTGAAACCTAGGTGTCACAAACCCTAGATACCAAAACCCTAAGTGTCTAAAACCATAGGTTAGCTTGACTCGCGTTTTTAAGGCTTTGCCAACCTGTCTTTCCTTCCATCTTGTGTGGTGCTCCAAAGCATCTAACGGTGGCTTTTTTCTCTTGTTGAGTTGCCCACGATCCTTCTTTCTTACTGATCTATCATCCTCAATCTCCTCATCCAATGACTTGCTTCCTTTTACTTCACTCCATCTTTTCTATTTTTTTGCTCACTTCGACCCAGTAACAGTCACTGTGTCTTTCGCATAGTTCACATTTTGCCTTTTTTTCCTTGATCTTCGCTTATTTCCATAACTAAGGGCCAGAAAAGAGCCTATAAAGAGGAGCTAGTGCTCACCACTCAGTGTTACTAGAAACGCCAGAGAACGAGGTTGCAAGTGAATCAAACCTACGTGGTAAAAAATAGGGGCCTATGTAAATCAATCCCAGGGGCTAGAAGAGTCCCGAAGAGTTGATTCGGCTCTAAATTTTTAAGATCCTTGACTAGGAGATCACACAGCCCCAAGGAGAGAAGGGGGGTTTGCATCAAGTGGTATCAGAGCCATAGATTTAATTTCTGTAGGAAAGAAGAGGTAGTCTGGTATCATCAAGCTTCTTTTGAAGCTTCGTGTGAAATAAAATTTCAACACCATGCATCCTAGAAGACGTTCGGAGCCACCTATAGAAAATATAGCAATGGAAAGGGAGATTAGAGAACTTCACGCGAGATTAGATAATATGGAGACAACACAAAGAAGAGAACTTGATGCTGGAGACGTATTTGATGCAGAGAGCGAAGAAAGAGAAGTTGAAGAAGTTACAGGAGAAGATGTTGCAGAAGAACGCTTGCTAAAATTTGTTGTCAAGTTGGGGGCTAGAGAAAAGATATACATCCTGATGTATGAAGGCAACTTATATGTTGAATAATTTCTTGATTGGATACAAGCAATGGACAAGTACTTCTACTATGAATACGTCGATGAAGAGAAAAAGGTAAAACATGTTGTCACCAGATTGAAGGGACATGCAATACTGTGGTGGGATGAACTACATGATGATAGAAGAAGTAAAGGCAAGCAAAAGATCAAGAAATGGGATAGAATGGTAGCCAAGCTGAAAGATAAATTCATACCCTAGGATTACCAAATAAATATGTTCATGAAGTTGTAGAACCTGAGACATAAAGGATTGACGGTAAAAGAGTACATAGAGGAGTTTTATAAGTTGAATATCAGGGTTGGATAGAGAGAAAAATATGATGAAAAGGTTTCTAGGTATATTAATGGGATGAGATATGAAATCCAAGATGAAATCAACATGATAACATTGAGGACAGTGGTGGATAATTATCAGATTGCGTTGAAGAAAGAAGAGAAGTTGGATAGGAAACAAATCCAATGAAACAGAGGAAGAAGTCTAAACAGAGGTAAGGGGATTGTCTATGACAAGGCACATAATCCTAAGGTTGAGACTGGGAAACCACACAGTCACTTAGAAAGAGGAGGAAGTTCCTGAGGGAGATAGTATGGTGGAAGAAATGATTTTCCTCGAGGAATAGGAAGAGGAAGAGGAGGAGAGGTGAAGTGTTTTGCCTGTGGAAAAACAATACATGTGTCTTGGGAATTCCCTGAGAGAAAGAAAGAAGGAGGAGGAAAAGATCAAATTTCAGAAGCGTAGAGCGAAATTTTGAGGCAGAAGGCACAAAAGATGGGAGATCCTTGATGATGAGGAAGGTTCTCTTGAAGCTTGAGAAAGATGTGGAAAGACTAGTGCAAAGGAACAATTTGTTCATGGCTTCTTGCAATATTAAAGACATGGTATGCCAGGTGATAATTGATAGTGGGAGCAATGATAACTTGGTATCCACAGAAATGGTGGAGAAGTTGGAGCTGGAGACAACTGCACATCCGAGTTTGTATAGAGTCTCATGGTTGCAGAAAGGACACCAGGTAATGGTAACTAAAAAATGTCTAGTTGAATTTAAGATAGGAGGATATAGAGATGATATTTTGTGTGATGTAATTCCCATGGATGTATGTCATGTTTCATTTGGGAGACCATGGAAGTTTGACAGGAATTCCATTCATGATAGGAGGAAAACACTTATACCTTGGAGAAAAATGGTAGGACACACATGCTACTACCAATAGAGGATAAGAAGGTGAAGGAAGAAGACAACACAATTATACTTCTAATGAGTTATAAGGAACTCCTAAGTGAAGTGAAGAAGGAACAGGAGATGCAGTTTGTTGTGTTGAGGAATCACAGTGTCATCCTTACAAGTACTTCTATGGATGATTTACCTAAATAAATTCAGGAGTTGTTAGAGAATTTCGATGACATAGTAGTGGATGAGTTACCTAGCTCATTTCCACCTATCAAGAGTAGAATCCATCACATTTATCTCATACTAGGAGCAAGTCTATCGAACAAAGAAGGACACAAATTAACACCTCAAGAGAATGAGGAAGTAAAGAGACAAGTCCAAGATTTGATGGATAAGGGTTTGGTTAGAGAAAGTTTGAGTCCATGTGCAGTACCAACTGTGTTGACTCCAAAAAAATATGGAGGATGGAGAATGTCTATAGACTCAAGAGCCATAAACAAAATCACCATCAAGTACAAATTTCCTTTGCCAAGGATGGATGACTTAATGGATTTCTTGAGCTGAGCAAATTATTTTCAAAGATAGACCTGAAAAGTAGATATCACTAGATAAGGATGAGAGAAGATGATGAATGGAAAACAACCTTCAAAACGAACAAAGGGTTGTATGAGTGGATTTTTATGCCATTTGGATTGAAAAATGCCCCAAATACTTTTATAAGGTTGATGAATGAGGTATTAAAATATTTTATCGGTAAGTTTGTGATTGTATATCTGGATGATATATTAGTCTTCAGTAAAATTTCTTCAGATAAATTTGAAGAAATCCTCTTTTATTAAAATATAACTCATTTACTTGGGTTTTGTAATATCTTCAAATGAACTAAAGATGGATCTAGAGAAGGTGAGAGAAATCAGAGAATGGCCATCGCCAAGGAGAATATTTGAGGTGAGAAGCTTCCATGGATTAACAAGCTTCTATTGGAAGTTCATTAGAAATTTTAGTGGAATTTGTACACCAATGTTAGATATGGTGAAGAAGAGGCACAATTCTTTCAAATACACAAAAGAAGTTGAGAAAGGTTTCAGGATATTAAAGGAGAATATAACAGAACAACTGATTTTTGTCTTGCCAGATTTCGGGAAGACATTTCAAGTACGATGTGATGCTAGTGGTGTTGCAATTGGAGCAATCTTAAGACAACACAATATACCTATTTCATATTTCAATGAGAAGTTGAATGACACCAAGAGGAAGTACTCCACATATGATAAAGAGTTTTATGCAGTAATTCAAGCCTTAAATAAATGGAGGCACTACCTTGCTCCAAAAGAATTTGTTTTGTATAGCGATAATTAGGCTTTACAATTCATAAATAGATAAGAGAAGTTAAATTAGAGACATGAAACTAGTACATTTGGGTCAAATTCTAATGGCGCATTCGACACAATTGCCACTTTATATTGTCGAGAGAACGACAAATAGTTGACCCCCTCAAACGTCATTTCACATGATGTCTCTTTTCCAACGTTTCATATGACGCCGCTATTGCAATGTTTCATACGGATTTGACGTCGCTCTTGTCACCTCCAAGATGTCGCTCTTGCCACCTCTAAGACGTATCTTTTTCCACCTCCCATACATCACTCTTGCCACATCTTGGAGGTGGAAAGATCGATGTCTTGGAGGTAGCAAGAGAGATGTCTTGGAGGTGGCAAGAGCAATGTCTGGGAGGTGGAAAGAGCGACGTCTTGGAGGTGACAAGAGCGATGTCCTAGAGGTGGCAAGAGAGATGTATTGGACGTGGAAAGAGAGAGGTTAAGAGGTATCAACTCCGACATGGTTACTATGGGAGTGACACTTCAAGACATCACAATAGCGAATGTGTTGTAGGTATTTAAAAAAAAAAATACAATATCAATACTAAAATGGACAGGTACATTAACCTTTTCAAAAATACTAGCCATATCAATATTTAAATATATATCATCGGTCTTAGGAAAGGTTTGTTGAGGAGGAGGACTAACTTCCAATGGTAAAGGGAGTCTTTTTTAATGAGGTTTATGATCACTAGGATATGTCTTAGGTGTGTTATCTGTTATAGCAAGATTTTCCTCACCATTGCTATCTTGCACAGAGGGCCTTTTTCCATTTCCCTATGTAGACTTATCATCCCTTTTTGACAAATCCAGAGCTAAAAATAAACATTTTTCCACATATACGTTCCCTATTAGCTATACAACAAGTTTATACGCAGGATGCTCCACTACGGCCCGCGTACATCGATATTTGTGCCAGAAAATACAAAAATGGAGTTGGGTTTCCATGTCACGACAAGAGATCTCTGATCCTTGGCATTCCATATACTAGAAGCATTCTGAATCGACCCTTCAGTTTCATTTTGAAGGCTATAAGAGCACAATTTCAAGTTATGGAAAAGAGGAGAAAACATTCAACTTTGAGAGCAAAGTTACTCTGGAGAAATTACTTCATATTGAGTCTGCATCCTTTTGTCCCTCAAGTCTTAACACAGTGTTCAACCCCCAAGTTCTTTCCCTATTGTTGATAGAATCTCATTATCTCTCTCTTTTAAGCTTGCCTTTGGTAGAGGATTTAAGTGGTGGAGACCCAGTTGGAAGGAACTTGGTTCCTTGGTTTCAAACCGTGCCAACACAGAAGTTTGTAATGTTGACACTTCCGTTGATCAATTATTCATAGAAATACTCATTTCCCGTCCTATTGGTATCATGCAAATATATGATTATTATCCATGGGCATGTTTGTAATGTTTATCAATGGATTATGCTATCTGATGTGCTAACCCCTTTACATTATCACTATATATTTCTTTGCTTGTTTGTTAAGAACTTATTGTAGGTATAAAGCTTTGGGTCGAAGTGCTCAACGATGGAACATCATCAAACGTTGGATCGAGGTAGGCCTCTTTCTTATCTTGCACATTAGTTTATATAGCATACAATGGAATTG
>JZKD02S1551716.1:0-10407 GCA_000966675.3 Picea glauca
TTAAATGTTCAAGTACAAGATGATTCAAAATGAAAATGTCTCCTTGGTATATATAGGAGACTAGGAGGTTTAATGGCCTAAAGCCAACATAAATAAAATAACATTACTAATATAATATGCCCCAATTAAGTGGTAATGAGCCAATATTAGGGCTTAACATCCTTCATGGCTTGACATGTTTAAGGTCTAGGATCTACCTTTAGATAAAAGGAACCTGCTATGATTCCAATTGTTGGACAACTGAGAGGGGGGGGGGTGTGAATCAATTGTTACCGAGCTTAAAAAATTATGCTCATTTTAAACTCTTTACAGAGCACTTCATGACAATCACAATAATGCAGGGAAGTAAGCAATAGAACATTCAACATCATTCACACACATGAAATACATAGAGACAGATATTTCCTGAGGAAACCCGTAAAGGGTAAACACCTCTTCTTCTTTATATGATAAGTAATCTTTACATTCTATGCATTATAATACATATGAGCTCCAACTCATTGTGAGGCTACAACCTCTATTTTGCAAGATGCAACTTGCTGAGAGCACCAACTCTCTGTTTTCTCTAGCACCTACTAGAAGGAAGCACCAACTCCCTGGTTTCTCTAGCACTCACTAGAAGGAAGCACCTACTCCCTGGTTGCTCTAGTACCCACTAGAAGGAAGCAACAACTCCCTAAGTGTTCCAACACCAACTGGATGGAAGCACCAACTTCCAGTCACACAGGCACCAACCTGTATAATAGAGAACCAATGTTCTACCTTGCACCACCTTACCACCCTAGTTTTTCTGGCTGCAACCAGATGGAAGATACAACTCCCTATGTTCAAGCACCCACTTGAACCTCTGAGGACAATAGTCCTCCCTAGAACCTCCCAACCACCCTGAAATATAAATCTTTGCTACAGAAACTTATTACAGTGATATAATGTTCATCAATGGCTTACCAGTCTCATCATTTTTATGCTAAACTGACTTGTTCTGCCTGCATCAGTGTCTTCCTGCTTGCATCCTTTTGATCTTTCTTATCTTCTTCTCTGTCTCTGCATGCACACCTTGGCTTTCTCTTCTTTTCTCAGATATGCATATCTGTTATTTTCTTCTTCTGTGCTTCAACTCCTGCACATCATGCTTCTAAATGAATGCATCACTCACAAAAACAACCCTCATGTCTTCTATGTTCTACGTATTTATACTATATGTGCACCTTCTTCTTCCTCCATGCGCAATGCCTCTCCATGCTCTTCACAGTGTCATGGTTCTTCTCACTGGGTTGTTCACTGCCACTCCACCTTTCTGCCCTCTTGTTCCCTCAAGCATCTCTCTACTTTTCTTTGTTTTGCATCGCCTTCTCATGTCGAGTCCTCTCGTGATCATCATGGCAACTCATCATATTTTCTAGCAGTTACACCCATGCATTCATCACCACTGGGTGTTATGTTGAGATTCCTTAGCTTCACTGGCAGTCCAGACTTTCCGTCCTCTCTTGCATCTATCAATCGTCTCTATGATCAGTCTTCATTGCACTGGCAGATGCCTCAAGACTCTTCATCTCCCCTGGCAGTCACCCTACAGCTCCTCGAATTTTTTGGCAGTCTAGACTCTTCGTCCTAGCTGTTACTAAGAGAACCTACACACGTTCATGCATTTTTCTCCTTCTCTCTTCCCAAGGAAAACTTCATAGTGGGCGTTTAGCCTTTCTGGCTAATCCCTTTCCTTTCACATGTGGCCTCAAGCGGTGACCATAGCCTAATAAAAAAAGGCATTTCACGATTTCGCATATCGCAAATTCCTGTTGCGAGGCATCTCGACTCTCCAAGTCGCGATCTCTGAAACCTCGAAAAGGAGCTTAGTTGGACTGGCTCCTTCCCTTCTCATGGCCATCGGTTGTGACCAAGCGCTTATCCATAAAGCACTTTTGCAACTCGCAATTTTGGGAATCCTATGATGAGGCATCTCGACTCTCCAAGTCGCAGTCTCTGAAACCCCGAAAAGGAGCTTAGCTTCTCTAGCTCTGCTCTCTAGTGTGACCATGACATATGACCACTAGCTATTCATTTGAGTGCTTCTCTCTTCAGATCAACGGTCGACAATCTTTGGTGATTGGAAGGCTATCCTTTACCCTATA
Source organism: Picea glauca (assembly GCA_000966675.3). Taxonomy (NCBI): domain Eukaryota; kingdom Viridiplantae; phylum Streptophyta; class Pinopsida; order Pinales; family Pinaceae; genus Picea; species Picea glauca. Next base: position 2,130 of record JZKD02S1551716.1, read on the forward strand.
ACTTCACCTTTCAGGACTTTGGGGGAGTGTTGATGCTAAAACTCCCGAAAATAAACTCCCAGAATGACGTAACTCGATGACATGACATGATCCATGTGGCTGACAAATGTCACTCAAAATTGTGATTTCCAGGTTCCTAAAATGTCAAATCATCTTGACACTTGTCGTTGTCTGATTGTGCCATGTGTCATTGTTGATGTAGTCTTCCACTTGTCCTTTCTGATGTTGTCTACCACATTCACCTCTTGGATATGACGGCCCAGATTAGTCCTTGATCCAACGACTAGGATTATTTCATGATTTCACATATCACGAGTTCGAGAGGTTAGGGAGCCCCATTCCTTTGAACTTTTAGTCAGCAAAATGCTTATATTTAGCCACGTTTCCTTCTTGGATCAACGATCTAGATTTGTCCTCGATCCGATGACTCAAATCATTTTTCCATTTTGCGTTTCGCGAGTTTGAAGGATATAGAACCTCGTGCCTTTGACCTTTCAGTCAGCGAAATGCAGAACTTTAGCCACGTGTCCTCCAGATCGAACGATCCATGAATGTCTTCGATGGAAAACCAAGATTCATTCACAGCTTTGGAGTGTTGGATGACTCATGGACTTATTCTCCTTGAAGCTCTACTAAATCTAACAACTTATATTCCTTCGTATTAACTCCAGATATGACAGCCCAAATCTTATCGTGATTTAGTATATCGTGAGTTGGAAGGATAGAGAACTTCCTTCCTTTGACTTTCCAGTCAGAAAAATGCCAATCGCGCGCCATGTGTCCTTCTTGAGGATGGACGGTCAGTCTTCGGGCTCAGATCTGATGCATAAAAACTGTTCTCTTCTACTGCGTGCTCCTCCTATCTGAATTCAGATCTGACAATCATCGAGAATTCTGAATGGGATCCAACGATCATTTTTTCTCTTCATTGTTACACTTCTGATATTTCCATGCCATCATCGTTGTTGATCATCCTTTCTTGCATGTTTTCCATCGTTGTCTATTCCATCATCGTTGTTGATCTTCCTTGCTTGCCTATTTTCCATCGTTGTCTCCCAACTGTAACCCTGCCAACGTCGCTATTGTTCTTGCATGTAACCATACCATCATTGTTGTTGTTCTTGCCATCAATGACAAGCACGCTCAACCTATAAACATGCCAACAGTCTTCTTGTCCTTCCTTTTAAACTTCTTGAAAGTCTTGTGTGGGAAATTGGAAGGTTTCTTTGTGGGATCTTGTTGAACATGTTTCCCCCTTTTCTCAAGGTGAGTGGCTTGCACACAAACTTCGTCAATACTAGTGGGGTTAAATAAGAGAAAATTATGACGAATATAATTGTGAAGTGCACCAATATACTTCATTAAAGTTTCATAAGAATCCAAAGGAATGTTCAATGTAAGAGATTTCTTCCTAAATTCTTCTGTCAAACTTTGTACAGTCTGACCTTTACTTTGCCTCAAATTTTTCCATTCCATCATTGCTTTATGTAAATACCCTAATGGATAGAACTGCTTCCTTATCTTTGATTTAAATTTCGACCATGAGGAAAGAATATTACCACACTTACTCATGTCGTGAATCTTTCTCTCCCACCATAGGAGAGCAGTGCCTTCCAACCGAAGAGAAGTCGGTTTCACTTTAACTTCCTCTTCGTCAATATGTTGAACACGAAAATATACTTGAACCTGTCGGATCCAATTATCTATCTTTTCAGGATTAACATCTCCATCAAACACAGGTAAAGCAAACTTTACATTAAGATTTAATAATCATTTCTTAAAAGAGGCTTTATGGCTAGAATGATGAGAGTGATGAGAATGCTTAGAGCAATAAGAACTAGAACTTGAAGGTGAAGATGGAGGCTTGGTAGGATCTCCTCCATCCCCTTGATTTATTGAAGCATCATCACTTACATGTGCTTCCTTTTTCTTCCCTTTATTCTTCATCCTCTTCTTGTAATATCCATACATTCGTTCGACCATTTCTGACATGCAATAAAAGACCATGTGAAAGTTTTTCACATGTTCATCGTGCTTGTCCTCTTCTTTCATCTTCTTCCTTCGGGATGTATGACCAACTTCAAGATTGAAATTCTTAAGAGTTCCTTCACCCTGCTTATTTTTTTCCCTAGTAAGCATTCATACTCAAAAATTCAAGTCAAAGATGACTGTTCTGATACCAACATGATCCAAGATCTTTTTTTCAGGTGAATTATTAAAGAATTGCATAAAATGAGCATAAACTAAAGTACACCATAAATAAGGAAAAGCTCAAAAGGAAAGAGACATATGTGTGCAATATGAACACAAAGAACTTGATAATGGAGTTCCTCCTTGGTGGACTATGTCTCCGGGTCCTGCTCTCAAATGGGTAGGTATTTTTATTAACTCCACAAAAGAATTGGGCAAAATATATAAGTATACCTCATTCTGGAGTTAAGCTACATAATATTTTCTCATATTAGAAAACTAACATCACCACTGCGTTCGTGGTGTCGAATTACCTAAAAATTATTATCTCCATGCCTCAATCCAAGTCTGGCAGTTTTAGGCCCAAGAGACACCCTTGCCTCAGTTTTTGTGCCCTGCCTCTGCAATAAATGACTGGGAAAATCTCAAAATGCATGCCAAAATCCGTACCAAAATCCATGCAGGCACGCTTTGGTTCTCCTTCATCCCGTACACTGGAGGAGGCCTCTTTTTATACAAAAATTTGGCGGTTATGCATAAATGAGTTGGTTGGTGGAGTGGTTAACAGAGGCTAAGTTAAGGCTTTGGTTGGAGGAGGTTCCGAGGTCGAATCCCACGGACCTTTGTTTTAACACATGGTTTACAATAGACTTTTGGCGGTTTTCTATTTAGTTAGCGGAGATTGTGAGGGAGGTTTGGTGGTTGGTTAATTCGGTGTAGATGTTATATTTGGCGGACGATGGTTGGAATATGCGGCGAAGAATATGGAGGGTATGCCATATGTGGCGGGTGGTCATGTGGATTAACATATAACCAAGGGTTGGGCCAAAGGCCTGGCCCCTTTCCTTTTCCTCCCACATAAAGCATTAAACTTAAATAATATTTGTGTCATATTATAAACAAGAACTATAGCGTGGTATGTTGGCTAGTGTAGAGGTTGTAAGTCCTTTGGGCTAGGAGGTTACGGGTTCGACTCCCGTGCAGTCATAAAAAAAAATTCACATGCCAACAATTGGAGAGGTGCCACGTGGTAGCCCATGACTGGACCATGTGGCCACATAACATTTGCCCAATAAAATGACACTTGTCACTACCTAATTCACCCACGTGTCTGCCATCAAACCTGTACGAACTTACCACATCATCCCATGCCAACTCATCACTCTGCCACATCAGATGTACAAATGTGTCATGTGTCACCCTTGCAGTGGTGACACGTGTCACCTTGACCTTTTGACTTTTTGACCAAGTTTGACCTGAACTTTGACTTCTTATATCTTTCGATCCATAACTCCGCTTGACGAGCTGTTTTCACCATTAGAAATATTGTGACACCATCTTCACGACCATGCCATTTAACTGAGTTTTGGGAAATTTTAATTTTTTCCCTTTCTCTGTCTGTTGAAGCCATTTTGAGCATCTTGAGTTGCTTCTACGAGTTTTGAGTTGTTCTTAGCCTTCTCTGGATCATTTTTGGATCAACTAATATGAGGATGGGAGTTACAAGGTGGATTTTTGAATCAAATATTTGGGGTATTATACTTTGTGTTTTGATGATTATTTAAAATTGAAAATGGGAGTTGTTAGCACTCTATAAATTTGTTCGGTTGATAAACAAACAACATAGGTAATTGTTTCAACTAACTTTAGAGCTAGAAACTAGTCGGCTCAGCTCAAAGAGGGCTCTCTCGTGTCACTTGATGTTTCTTTGGCAATCAATGGCTAGATTTGGTTTTGTTTTGGAGGTTTTTATAAATTTGTTGGCAAGGGGAGGGACACTTAGGGCTATGGAGTCAAAATTTTGAAAGTGAATGAAAACTATGACCGACTAGTAGAACTCTACAGAGGATAAAGGCTAAAAGAGGCAATGAATCTGAGTTATTAATTGTATTTATGCAGAGTGTGAGAAGAAGGAGAAAACAAATAACTGCATCACAACATTACTGAAATGAATTATGAATTAGTTAAGAGGAAATTTACACAGTTTAAATTTCTTAATCCGAGAGCATCTCAAGATGAATTATGAGCTTTTAACATCCAATTTAAACATAAGACAATGAAAATGGGATTAAAGAACACATGAAATACATACAATGAGAGAAGACAAAACTCATATCACCACCATTAGAATCTTTTCATAGAGACTTCAAAAGCTTCTACATATGTATTCAGTTCAGCTCCAGAACATTACAATTCAGTTCGGAACAATTAAGGAGGTGCCCTTTCACTTCTTCCAACCTTAATACATTCAGAACTTCTAACATTTGTACAATTCAAGTTCCTTTCAATTAGAAACCGATAACAATGGCTGAACTGAAACGTTTCAGCTTCTAAAACTGACTATAATAATTATATTTGAAATTTTTGGTATGTGAACCGATTACAATGATTGATCAAACAAAAACATTGCATGCACCAATAATTGTTTCCTCTGACTCTTCATATTTTATCCTCGCCATATGTCTTGTCTTGTTCCTTTGCGAAATCAACAACTCTGATGACACCTGGGTGTTATGGGTTGGTTCCCAGAAAATTGCACTTTGTCTTTCCCAGCCACACTATCTCTTTCCACTACAAGTCAGAGGGGATGTCATAATTCATCATTTTCTTAATCAGGATTTCCAAGTCAATGCAGGAGGCATAAGTCATGAATGGAAGCCCAATCTTTACTGTCTTAAACTGATTCAAGATCTCAAAATATGTGATCAGGTACTCCGCCAGGTTTGATCCTTTCAAGTTTTCCTCCAAGATTTCAAACTTGGAGTGATCCATTCTGCATTGGGCACGGTGAGAGTTGTATGCCTCCTGATCATACAATTTTCCTTTGCCATCCCAAAATGGTGGGAGGCCTTTGATGAACAATTATTCAAACAGATCCTTGAATTCATGTATACTCTACTCCATCTAAATGGCCTTGGTCTGGAATGATTTGAGAAGGTTGTTCTTGGAAATGACCCTCCTAGCCCAAATGATCAATGTAGTCCTATCCTTGACCCCAATGGTCTGAATTTTAGCGATGGGGATTGAATTCAGTAGATTTATAGCATTATGGGCCCACTCTGAGGGTTTCTTGGCCAGTGTCTCATTCACAACAATGCATCTTCTTCTGGTTGTGATGACCATGCTATCTTTGTCATTGATAAAATTTAAATACACCCTGAACTTGGCATCTTCAACACCAATAGAATCCCAGATGACATGTTTGGCTCCTTGCAACAATCCCTTGCCTTTCAACCTCTCTTTCATCTTATCCACTCTTTTTTTCAAAGCCTGGTTATCCTTCTGGATCTGGGCCATTTTCTCATATTTTTTTCTTACTTCGTGTTTCAACTTTTCTATATCTCCCTTCAGCCCTTTGATTTCTCCCTATTTAAGGCTAACCTGGGACATAGCCTGAACAAGTCCTTCAGTGCTTGGCTCAGTCTCTGCAGCAGAAGGTACAACCACAACCATTTTCGGTACTTTTGTTTTCCCTTGTGGCCAATTTATCTTTTCCTTTTCCAACTATAATTCTTTGGCTTTGTAATTCAAAGCCTCTTGTCAGAATTCTTCCTTATCATGTTCTAGAGAAACTTCTCTACTGTTTGTGGATGCTCTGTGGAAGAAATTTTTAGCTTTTTCTTCAAGATTTGGATCAACTTGTCTTTCTATTCTAAGGAGGCTCTTACTCCCTGGGGGCCTTCAGATTCTAATCTCTTGACTTGAGTCTGCCAAGATTTGTTGTATGCTTTCTCTTGCCTCAACTTCCCCTCCAACTTAAGTGCATAAGTTGACAGCTTTGAATTCTGTAAACTTATACCCAGGTAATCTGAATACAACATGTCATTGGTGTTCATGTGGAACTTCACCTTGTCTGGAGCACTGATGTTGTCATATTTCAACTTAACCTTAGACACCTTATCATCATCTGCAACTGCTATGTTGAGTGTCCTCTTCTCTACATCTCTGACTGTGAACAGAGAAGACTTGTGCTGAGAAATATTTTCAACCTCAAGAATCAACTCCCTTATTTCACTCATGGCCAAGTTTCCTTTCTCAGCATATTGCCTTGCCACATCTTCTTTTTATTGATACACTTCTCCAGGTGCCTGATCAAAGATGTGTTTCTTGCCGCTGAAATCCCTTGAGTTGCCTTCACTATGGGGCGTGCTTCCTTTACTAGATTCTTCATCTTTGGTGCCACTCTCCACCATATCCATAATTATCTGCTGTTTGGGCTCCTCTTCCTCCAGATCCACTATCTGTGGAGATTGTGTGATTTTAAATTTCTTGGGAGCATTTTGTTGACCACTGGTGCCCAAGGCCTCTGAACTGCTCCTTTTGCTAGAAACACTCACCTTGGGAGCTTTAATAATCAGCCTTGGAGGAGTTTTATGTGTCTGAGTCTGTTGTAGGGTTGGACCCACTTGTTGTGTTGAGCAGGCTGCAAGATGGCTTCCATATCAGCACATGTTTCTAAATTTTCCAATTTGTCAAAACCCTCAACCTGTTCATGCTCATAGGGGGCCTGCTTGTTCGCCAGTCTTCTTTTGGATATGATCTGATGTAGATCATATCTCCTTCTTTGTAATTGTGCAAACCCAAACTCCTTGAGTTTGGCATGTATCTTAGATAAGCACGATCTAGTTTTTACAACAAAGGGTCCCATGATGAAAGGGAATTTGAGGTTGGAATCCTTGTACAGCTTCAGGAAATGTTCTAACTTTGAGATGATTCTTTTCCTAATGAAATCCAGGGAAAAAACTCTAGGTGTCATAAAAATAGGCATAATATAGGGGACTTATTGACAACCATATACCCAAATTACTGTAGAATGTGTTAGCACTCTGTAACTTGCCCAAGGCTGAGGAGGTAGTCACAGAGGTAACATAAAAACCACTTCGAGTCTTGGATCTAGCCCTCCAAGACTCAGAGAGGGATCTCTCTATTTGATAAAGATTTGTTTGAATAGATATTAGGCTAGATAATGAGTTTAGAGTTTGGATTTTTATATTTGAGGTGTTTGGGAGATTGAAAACTCGAATTTTCATTGGGCCATGGGGTCTACCTTTCTGAAAATGGATCTATCTCAGATGTAAATATTGTCTCCACAGGGAAGGATAGAAAGACTGCTGGATCAAATTGAATTAAATGAAAGTGGAGGAGAGGAAAAGAAGGGAAAATCCACCAAGCAGAGGAGCAAATAAGAATTCCTATGCTCAACTTCAGACGAAAACATGCAGACCATTAAAAGACCAGAAACAGAGTGTGAAAAACAAGTTATGTTTGTAATATTTCTTTCAATGATTGGATCAGGGAAAACATCAAAGGGATTTACATAGTAAGAAGACAGTTACCCAGAGAGAAAAAACATCACCAGTGAGTCTAACACAAGAATCCTGTAGCTACAACTTTTATTTCTGGAAAATCATCTAGAAAATTACAATGTATCCCCCATGGGGCATGAATCCAGAGCTCAATCATCAACATTTTACATTAAAATCACATCAATAAATAGGAGAGAGCCCCCAAAAAGTTTTGTAAGTCGGATTCAACCGCCTCGGCCAAAAATAGCAACAAATCCCCAAAAATCTTGAACTGTCCTCCATGAAAGATGGGCCGAAATTCTGCGAAAAAGGGGTCTGCACAGACATCTGTTCCTCTTCAATGCTGACACCTGGGAAAAAACTGAGGGATTTTATCATAGATGGGCATGTTCTGGACAAAAACATCCTTTAGTTTCTCCAAATTCGCCTCCAGCTCCTGCAAAATCGGGACTGTAACAGGAAAACCAAAAAATCAAAAAATGAGGTTGAAAGACAACTTTGATTCTCCCAACTAGTGGCACCTTTGAAAAATATGGAAGAGGTTTTTGTTCTTCAGCCCGTGATGAACAAAAATCTCTCTCGGGTTTTTAAAATTTGTCTCCTTTAGTCCAGAATCGGCTTTGGAAGATGACTAGTTGAAAATGTTGCGAAAGCGGTTTTGTTGGGGATAAGTGGTATTTTGGACCCCCCCCTGAGGTGGTAAGTGGTTTTAGGGTGGGGGGGGGTCCGCTGGCATGTGGAGTTGACACCTGTTCATGGGTGGCTTTTAGGAAACAACTTAT
>JZKD02S1551727.1:0-10407 GCA_000966675.3 Picea glauca
ATTATTATTATTATTATTATTATTATTATTATTATTATTATTATTATTATTATTATTATTATTATTATTATTATTATTATTATTATTATTATTATTATTATTATTATTGAGTAACAATGTAACCAACTTTATTAATTATTTGTACTTAATTCTTAAATTCTTCCTCAAATTTATATACCAACTAGGAAGTATCACTCTCGTACTCCAAATAAATGTTGTCCGGGATTTTTTTAAAACCATTTTAAAATATTTGACATGCCAAAGTTACATATTCTTCAAAAGTGGTTTCTCCAATTATTTTTAACATTCTGTCAATTATTTCATGTGAATAATTTACATATTTTGCAAGTGATGAATTTATATATTTTACAAGCATTGATTATTAAACAATTATGAGATTAAGTGAAAAATCTTATTTTTTTACATAGTATTTTTTAATCTTTTCTTAAAATATAAACTAATTATGGAAAAAAAATTCAAATTCTAAATTTTCATCTTCAAATATTGTTCTATGTATAATTTTATTTTTATGACATAATCTATTATATATATGGTGATACAATTAAAATTTTCTATGCAAGAGAATGATAGACAAATGAATTGTATTAACTATTTTTTTGGGAAGAAACATTGCTTGTATTAAAATTAATATAGTACAAAGATAAGGTATAATAAGGCTACCTACAAGATAATAGAAAATCATTCATATCATACTTCATCTCCATTGAACATCCTTTAGATAATCATTCATGTCATACGTCATCTCCATTGAACATCCTTTAACATCTCTCGAGAGACTATTTAATTCTAAATTCTAAATTGAGGATTCATCTCATCAAAAAATCATTTTCTAAAAAAACAACCAAAAAACTAAAAACCATTAAAATAGCTTCATAATGAAGATTCTACATTATACATAAAGATACAATATCAAACTTCTCTAAAATTAAATAATCCCATAAATTCATCTAAAAAGTAACTTTCGAATAGATATTATAAACTTAATACCAAGTATTTCACACAATATCCCAACCTTGTTGATTTTCACCACCAAAATATGTACCCAATAATCACTATACCACTATAATACTCTTACAAGGAAGAAGTCATGGTAACTTAATAACCATGGAAACACTCCCACTTAAAAGGAAGTGGGTGACTTAATAACCACTATCACTCTAAAGGACCATGTTGTATGTAAATAATTTTCAACGGTTCTAGCATCCATTTGACTTACCTAGAGAGATTTGTCTATAAAGAAATTGAAACTGATAAAACAAATTTGATTTTTATATTCAAATTTGTTTACCATTACCAAATCTCAATCATCAACATAGCATGTGAATGTTAATCTTATACTTTCCTCTAGACATGATCATTTTTTAAGTTCTTGTATAGCAATACAATCCAATTAAACTGATAAAATAGATTTGATATTTATATTCAAAATTGTTTACCATTACCAAATCTCAATCATCAACATAACATGTGAATGTTAATCTTATACATTTTTCTAAACATAATCATTTTTTAAGTTATTGTATGGTAATACAATCCAATTGAAACCATCCAAATTTTGACTTACCTAGAGAGATATTTGTCTATAAAAAACAAAACAAAAAAACAAAACAAAACTGATAAAATACATTTAATTTTTTCATTCAAATTTGTTTACCATTACCAAATTTCAATCATCAATATAACATGTGAATGTTAATCTTATACATTTCTCTAGACATAATCTTTTTTGAAGTTCTTGTATGACATTACCAAATTTCAATCATCAACATAACAAACATAACATGTAAATGTTAATCTTATACATTTCTCTAGACATAATCCTTTTTTGAAGTTGTTGTATAATAATTTAATTGAATTTCAATCATCAACATAACATGTAAATGTTAATCTTATACATTTCTCTAGACATAATCCTTTTTTGAAGTTGTTGTATAATAATTTAATTGAAACCATTCAAATTTTTATGAAAGACTAGATTGGAATTTACAACATGGTGGTAAATATAATTATAACTTTGTAAGCATAATGGAAAATTAAGGGAATTTAGGGAATTTTGTTAAATTCCTGAAAAATATTAATTTTAAGGATTTTTTTTAATTTCATTTTTTCTAAAATTTTGAGGTGATTTTTCGAAAAGGATATGTTAATTTTTCATGAAAAATTAAATAAGGGAAATTAGGTATTTTTTAAAGAATTAACTTATTTTTAGGTAATGTATCCCTAAAAAAACTCATGTGCATTTCCTCATATTTCAAGGATAGTACCCAAGGTAAACTTTAGATTCCTTAGGGCACAAGTCTGGGTCAACTATTAGGCTCGAAGTTGTTACAACAATATACTCGTTAAGAGCTCAACATGTCACTTGCAAGAATTCAAAATGGGTGGGGAGGATAATGTTCCTCCTTTTAACCACCCAAGCTAGACCCAATTGACAAAGCATTAATGTAACTATGTATAATAATAATAAATTGTGCTCTAAAAACTACTATTTGCGAAAATACTATAAATTTTCATGGAATAAAAAAACACATATATGCAAAAAAAAAGTGGTTTTGAAAATTCCAAAATTTTCAATGTCAAATATTAGATCCATAACATAAAATTTATTCATTTTGAAAAGAAAGAACACACAAATATTAAATCCATACTTAATATATGAAAAACCATACATTCAAGTTCAAGTAGTGTCTTCTTCGATTATTTCTTCTTCATTTGGGAAAATATTGTCAAGCAATAAATTTGATGGCCCTCCAACTTCATTTTCATTGTGTTTTTTCCACTAAGATTTTTTCTCTAATGATTGCTAAAGTAGTTTTACGAATTTGACCACCTTTTGTTAATTCAAAGCCATATGTTAATCTATCAACATTCTTTCGAGAGTATCAATTTGTAGTTAGTCCTTTGGCATGCATATATTTCCCTAACCTTTGTTGGAGAGAGATAATACTTATGTCTTATAAATACCACAAAATTTATTGCTTGTGGTATGAAACAAATGTACAATAATCAACATAATTTGATTTTCCTAACAAGATAAATAAACAACTTTGCCAATCCAAAGTGGATGATCATTCTTTGTTATCATTGGAAGGAAATATGATTATAACTTCAACTTTAATATCGTCTATATTTATTGTAGACAATCATGTTTCTCTCTTGTATGTCTTGGACCCAGATACATTTCCTTGGTTATTTTTCACTTGAATGAATCGTTTCTTTGGCATGCATATTTTTCCCTAACCTTTTTTGGAGAAAGACAATACTTCTATCTTATAAATACCACAAAATGTATTGTTTGTGTTATGAAACCAATGCGCAATAATCAACATAAATTGATTTTCCTAACAAGATAAATCAACAACTTTGGCTATCCAAAGTGTATGACAAATCTTTGTTACCATTGGAAGGAACTATGGTCATAACTCCAACTTTAAGATTATGCATATTTTTTGTAGACATCCATGTTTCTCTCAGTTGGTTATTACTCTCTCTTCCTACTCTTGGGCTGACCTAGGTTCAGATCCGAACAGGTTTCCAACAAAACTCTCTAAAACTATCAGCCCTCCTGGTAAAATAGAAGGGAAAACAACACACAGAATGTATTGCGTAGTCTCACCCAAGATAGTTCTATGGGTGACTGCAAAGCTCAAGTGCTTGCAGTCTAGGAAAGAGTGGGGATATAGGATTGCATTTCAGCTTCTTAGGCCTTGATATGGTTTCTCTTTATATTATTCTCAAGACTCATTCATATGTTAATTCTATGCATGCATTCTAACAGATATAACTGAAGCATTCATTCATCCATTCATAGTTTAACTACTATCAGAAATCAAATATGCAATAAACAACACACATGACACAAGTTTTATCATGGTTCACCCCCTCCTGGGCTACATCCACAAAGATATGGCTTCTTAGGCTTTTTATTATGCTTGTTCTAATTAATGGCATTGTGCGGACTACAATTCCGATCATACAATCATGAACAGGGTTCCACAACCTCTATGAGGCAGACTAGATCACACCAGGCTCCTCAGCGTGTGATCTAACCCTCAAGATCTAGCTACCTTACTCTCCTGCAGCCCAACGGCTTACAAAAATGTACCACAAATATCCGAACAACCACTTGGAGCACATTTCGACCTATAGTACTCTAGTCTTGCCTGACCCCCAACCTAGACCTCCTAGGTTCTTATTTATATTGTTTTGCAAGCTCATTGGCCATTAAAAATTCTTGCCAAACCCTAAACCTAACATGGTTAGGTTTTCCTTCCTGCGCTCCTTGCATGCGGATTTCCCTCACACATGCTTCTTTTACTTCCAGCTGTCTTTTTCCAAATTAAGCTTTACTTTCCAAAAATGGAATTTTCCTCAAAATCAGCTTCCACCCAACAGGCCCCCAACACTAAAATGTGGCTCGTTTCGAGCCACCTAGGTAGTGTGCGCTACCTAAACAACCTCTGCTAGGATGTGGAACTTGTTTGCAAGTTCCCTTCCTCTTGCTTGGACCTATGTTGCTTTTCCTGTCATTGCCTCCACCAAATGCGTTGTGATCCCTTCATGGATCATTGGTGCGTTATTTGTGTGTGCTTTCTCAATGCTCTTCTTCTCCTCCTCCAATTGTGCGATCATCTGCGTGGCATGTTCCTAGAGTGGTTCCACTTTTGCTTGTCTCTCTTGTTTTTTCCTCTGTGCAGATTTTAACTCTGCCTGCAGCTTCTTTAAATCTTGATTTCCTTTTACACACTCTGTAATGTTCATTGTCTTATGCTTTTGTCTGAGCTCTTGGATAACTGCGCTTTCTATTTACTCTTCCCGATCCCACTATTGGACCTACTCGTCCTCCTCTAGCGCTGTCTAGAGCTGTGTTGCTCAGTCAAATAATTATTCTACTAGCTGACTTGTTTCTCCATTTCTCCTAGTTGAAATGTAGCTTCTTGTTTCCTTTGTTCTCTCACCTTCGGATGAGTCATGGGGTTGAAATTATATTTTAATTCCTCAATATCTTTCCTGTACTGATCGAGTTTATGTGCGATGAGGTTGATACTATCCTCTGCACTTCTTTCTACTTCTTTCACACTGTGAGGGATGTGATTATACATTGTTGTCAGACCCTATTCCATTATGTTTTCGCGTTCTTTTTCCTCTTTAGTTTCGAGCTTGATATGCTTGACTACCAGCTCTAAGGCCTCCTTGCCATTCTTGATATGCTACAATTCTATTGTGTCTGTTCTTGCGAGCGACTACACCTTCTGTGAGACACTGACATGAATCTTGTACAATGCCTTAGTTGGTATTCTTTCCATTACCAACTCTACCTGCGCAAGATCCTTCAATGGTGTTTGGGCTATGGCTTCCTCCATCTACAACATGTTGGGTGTGACTTGAAAGTTCGGGCTCACCTGCACTATGGTTTGGATGGTATCTTGATATCTCGGTGCGGTCCTTGACTTTGCTTCTATTGTTGTGAGGGAGCACTCTCTTCCCCTTCCAGGCCTGGGCGTTGCACTCATCTACTCTAGGAACTGCCTTATGTTAGCTTACTCATCTTGAATTCAACTTCTTTGGTATTGGTCATCTTCGAACTCCTCAACTACGTGTTCATGTTCTTTTTCTTCCACAAGGTCAGCGCAATCCTTAGTAATCGTGTACTTTGTAAGCTACTTGTGTGCCTTGGCCTTCTTGCATGACCCCCTTGTATGAATGATTGGATGCTTGGGTTGCCCTATTGTTGGGGTCAGAAGTCACTCCTGGATTTCTTGCAGGAGAAGAGCCTAACACCCATCAGTTTTTATGTCACGATTTGTTTAAAGAGATGATCAAATGGAGGTAAACTCAAGACAACATCATTTCAACTCTGAAACTAGGTCGGGTATGCATGAACGAGTGAGGTATTGATAAAATTCAAACAGTGAGTTGCAATAAAGGGTGAGCAGGGGGAAGACTTGCATGAGAAGAGTGCGAAGGTCTGTCATAAACATCAGGTTTGTAACAGACTGGAGAAGAAAGCATCCGAACGCAAGATCCTTTTACATTCAAACACAGAAGACCAGAGAATACAATAAAGTCACAACAAATCCTTTATCATAACATAACTGCAATAATCCACGTGAATCATTAGATCATGAACTCCCTGGTATGAGAATGGAAAAGGGAAACTGTTTGTCATAAAACAAGAAATCTCAAACACAGAGGCACCACCCAGATAACTAGAATGGTTGCTAAAACTTTACAGTCGGGAGCTTCACTCTACCATCGATAGATACAAAAATGGAGAAAACGCCTTCATATAATCAAACTAGCAACAACAACAAAATAGAGACGTAGCATTAAAAGCTTTGCGTCTGCATGGCTTCTGACAATCTGCAGCTGCAATCTCTAAATGGTCGTGCAACTTATGGCAGACGTGATCGATCTTCTGACAGTTTCATCGGTGAATCTATGTGCTTTTAATTCATTGACGGACTTCCCCATTATGGAGGAGACGATGTCTAACCACCACCAATCGCCTCAATAACTGCTTCATGGGGATTGAGGACGACCTGGCCAACTCATCACTTTGAGATGTGGAGGACTCCTCGCGCTGCCACCTGGAATAACTGATGGCTTGAAGAACAGGCGTGGAGGCCAGCGTGAAGGATGGGGTGCATGATAGGAGTGGTGGCATCGGACTAAGATGGCGAGGCCCGAAAAGATGAGGGGGTGAGAGAGGTTATAGGAAAGACACATGGCAAAAGGAAAAAGCGTAGGAGGCAAGAGGGTAGACGTAATGGATGCATTTTAGTGGGAGGTTGACGTGGAGGGAATAGGACACGTGACAAGCGGTGAGTGAACGATGAGACAGGGAAAGGGCCATCTGGNCTCCATGGGGGATAGAGTCGTCCCTGTGATGCTCTAAGAACTCTTTTGCAGATTCAGTGCCTTTGTTGTTGGGCTATGGAGTCATTTATTAGTCTGAAAAACAAAAACAAAAACAATATTTACAAAACAAAACAAAAAGAGCCGATTGTGGCTCACAGAAAACATTTTTTTAAGAAATGCCCATTTACTAGGCTGCTACAAACTTCTTTGCCTTCCAGATCCTACAAACTGTAAGTGTTGTTTGAAAATACTTTGAGGATCTTGAAAGGCCCGAACCAAAGGGCATCAAATTTACTGTGTTTTCCCTTTTCCTGCCTGGGTGCATCCCATTTGAGCACCAGATCACCCTGCTCGAATTCTTTCTTTTTGCTCTTTCTGTCAAAAACCTGCTTGATCTTCTGCTGATGATTGTAGGCCCTGTTCATGACATGTTCTCTGATCTTCTGCACTTCCACCATCTGATGAATCCTTCTGATCACATGATTAGGTTCTCCATCAAAGTCCTGGAGGAAATTTGCCACAGGTAAGGCAAGCTGAGTGGGGAAAATAGCCTCTATTCCATAAACAAGATGGAAAGGAGAGATGCCCAGGGATTTCTTGGTCGTCACCCGATCAGCCCAGAGAGAAAATTTGAGCTTTGAGTCCCAGGCCCTTTTATTGTCCTCCAGTAGCTTCTTAATGAGCTTGATCAAACTTTTATTGGAGGACTCTGCCAGTCCGTTTCCTTGAGGGTAGTAGGGATTAGAGTGAATCAGTGAAATCTCGAACTGTTTACAGAACTTGATCAAAGGCTCAGACCGAAATGGGTAAGCATTGTCAGTAACAATCTTGCTGGGGTAGCCAAATCTAGCTATGATATCTTCCAAGAAGCCGATAATCACTTTGTGAGAAGTGCTTCTAGTAGGGACATCTTCTATCCATTTGGTGAAATAGTCAGTTGCAGTCAGAATCCATCTGTGTTGGCCACTTGAGGGAGGATGAATTTCCCCGATGAAGTCCAATCCCCACTGATGAAAGGGTGCCGAGACTACCACAGGATTTAATGGTAGGGATTTGAGTTGTTGCTTTCCTGAGAATTTATGGAATTTAATGCAAGCTCTGATTTCCCTACAGACATCAGGAAATAAGGTGGGCCAGTAGTATCCAGCCCGGAGGATCTTGTGAGTTGTGGTCTTCCAAAAATGATGACCTCCACAGAGACTGCTATGGAAATCGAACATAACCTTCTGGGCTTCCTGCTGGTCCAGGCACCTTAGTAATACCCCCAGAGGGTCTTTCCAATATAGGGCTTGATCAATGAGGCAATACCTGACATCCTTGAGCTTTAAAGCTCTTGCCTTGCCTTTTTCCATCCCGTCAGGAGGCCTCAATTCCTGCAGAAAATACAAGATATCCTTGTACCAGGGGCATGCTGCTAGTGGTAAAGCTCTTTGGGAACTCTTGTTGGATGACTCAGCTTGTTCGTTGATGANATCTTGAAAGGCCCGAACCAAAGGGCATCAAATTTACTGTGTTTTCCCTTTTCCTGCCTGGGTGCATCCCATTTGAGCACCAGATCACCCTGCTCGAATTCTTTCTTTTTGCTCTTTCTGTCAAAAACCTGCTTGATCTTCTGCTGATGATTGTAGGCCCTGTTCATGACATGTTCTCTGATCTTCTGCACTTCCACCATCTGATGAATCCTTCTGATCACATGATTAGGTTCTCCATCAAAGTCCTGGAGGAAATTTGCCACAGGTAAGGCAAGCTGAGTGGGGAAAATAGCCTCTATTCCATAAACAAGATGGAAAGGAGAGATGCCCAGGGATTTCTTGGTCGTCACCCGATCAGCCCAGAGAGAAAATTTGAACTTTGAGTCCCAGGCCCTTTTATTTTCCTCCAGTAGCTTCTTAATGAGCTTGATCAAACTTTTATTGGAGGACTCTGCCAGTCCGTTTCCTTGAGGGTAGTAGGGAGTAGAGTGAATCAGTGAAATCTCGAACTGTTTACAGAACTTGATCAAAGGCTCAGACCGAAATGGGTAAGCATTGTCAGTAACAATCTTGCTGGGGTAGCCAAATCTAGTTATGATATCTTCCAGGAAGCCGATAATCACTTTGTGAGAAGTGCTTCTAGTAGGGACATCTTTTATCCATTTGGTGAAATAGTCGGTTGCAGTTAGAATCCATCTGTGTTGGCCACTTGAGGGAGGATGAATTTCCCCGATGAAGTCCAATCCCCACTGATGAAAGGGTGCCGAGACTACCACAGGATTTAATGGCAGGGATTTGAGCTGTTGCTTTCCTGAGAATTTATGGAATTTAATGCAAGCTTTGATTTCCCTACAAACATCAGGAAATAAGGTGGGCCAGTAGTATCCATCCCGGAGGATCTTGTGAGTTGTGGTCTTCCAAAAATGATGACCTCCACAAAGACTGCTATGGAAATCGAACATAACCTTCTGGGCTTCCTGCTGGTCCAGGCACCTTAGTAATACCCCCAGAGGGTCTTTCCAGTATAGGGCTTGATCAATGAGGCAATACCTGACATCCTTGATCTTTAAAGCTCTTACCTTGCCTTTTTCCATCCCATCAGGAGGCCTCAATTCCTGCAGAAAATACAAGATATCCTTGTACCAGGGGCATGCTGCTAGTGGTAAAGCTCTTTGGGAACTTCTGTTGGATGACTCATCTTGTTCGTTGATGAAATTGATTCCCAAGGCTCTACAATTTGACTCGGCCAACAACTTGGCTAAACCCTGCCCCTTTATCAGCTTGGTGGGCTTAATATCCAAATCAAACTCTAGGATCTTGGCGATCCATTTACCTCTCCTCCCATCTATGTCAGGCTGTATAAGAATATCCTTTACGGAGGTTGAAGGGACATATGCAGTAATCTTTGAATGCAAGACATAGACTCTGAAATCCTTGAGTGTTTTCACCAGGGCATAGGCATGCTTCTCCATGATCTCGTACCAGAGATTTGCATCTCTCAATGCTTTGTTATAGAAAGCAATGGGTTGTTCTCGCTTTTTATCATTTTTCTGCAACAAAACTGCCACTACTGTATCACAGAAAGCAAAAGAAAATATCAGAAAATCTTTGGAATAATCGGGACTGATTAGCACAGGCGCCTCAGTCAATGCCTTCTTTATTTGGGCAAAAGATTCCCTGGGTTCAGTAGTCCATTTTACTTCATTCCCCTTCCTGAGAATGGCTGTGATGTGTTTCACCAGTTCAACAAAATTTGAAACAAATCTCCTCAGAAAATTAATCCTCCCCAAAAATGCCTGAACCTCCTTTTTGGACCTGGGGAGTGACAGGGTCTGAATCGCTTCCACCCTGCTAGGATCAATTCTCACTCCCTCTGCTAATACTATATGGCCCAATAGCTTTCCCTCCTTCATGGAAAACAACAATTTCTTGGGTTTTAAAGAAAGGCCATATCTCCAACACTTCAGGAAAACCTTCTTCAAGTGGCAGCGGTGCTCTTTATCAGTCTTGGAGAACACTGTTATGTCGTCTAGGTAAATCACCACAAACTTAT
>JZKD02S1551738.1:0-10407 GCA_000966675.3 Picea glauca
TCTATGAAGCACCAAATCCCTTGTAAACCAAGCTTTAACTTGCAGAGGATTTCAATCCTACCAATATCCTCCCTACCACCCTCATTGCATAAAAATGTTTATAGTTTTTCTCTTGGACTCTGCTCCTACTCTTGATCTTCTAATGTAGACTTCAAAGACACTTTCTTTCCACCATCATTTCTGGTTTATATAGTATGTCAATATGTATACAGTTGAACCATCATGTCTTTTGAAAATGAACCATTGAACAACTTCATTTAATTTTAACAATAATGCTGACATTTAATAGTTGATTTTAACTTAAAATACTTTAATCCTTTGTAAGTTATTATCCCTTCATGTGAAAATACTATTCTAGTAGTAAAGGAGTCGTTGGGTGGTAGTCTTGCCAAATTACTCCATAGTCCCTTTAAACTATTATAGAAATTGAATTTTTCACATACTCTTTCTTCAACCCACTTTTCCAAATAACCATGGGCTCAAAATCACAAGCTTATCCACTTAAGCATTGTTCCTAGTACCTTTGTTTCACCCTTATTCTTCTACAAAGGACCTCATTCAAATGTATGTGGGATCATTTACTTCCAGGCTCTTGGTGCCTCTAATCAAACCCTTTACCATATCATGAGACCGATGTTGGAACCAAGTCCTCCGGACTTCGACCTTCTTCAATTCTTCCAGAGTAATACTTCCTGAAGTAAACTTCGATGAAGTACTTACATTATCTCCACTAGTAGATAAGACAATTGAGATTTAATCTCCTATTGAATGGAATAGCTTGGCTTATCCAGAGACTTAAACTAAATCAATGATCATGACTTAATCAGGTGTTGAGATGGACGTTCCTTATTAATTTCAGAACATCGACATTACAAGACTCATTCAACTCCCCCTAAGTTATACCTGCCAAAGTTCTTACACTATCCTTCCACTTCTTGATCAAATGGTCATGAGAAATCCCAGAGGATATTAGATCAGTGGTCCATGTGATTTAATTAATTTGGCCTTTGACACTTTTTCTAGTAGGAGAAGCTGGACTTTCCTGGAGGTCATAATCCTAGAGATAACATGACATGTTGATGTCACCTATGGTGATGTGGACCCATGGTATGTGTGCCACATGCCACTTAGAAATGGACACATTGACATCCAAAAATCATTGAATTCATGTGATATGTGTCCCCATATGGCACCGATTCCACGTGGCATAAGTCATGTCATCAACCAAATGGAAGGTCCACATACCTTCGTTCCAAATATGATGGCCTACATGATTTAACGACTTCAGAATTTCATATTTCTAGCGAAATCCAACTTATTTACGTCTGGAGGGTCAACATCGGATGACCACGATCAAAAAATGATATTTCAACTGATATACCTATCATATCGGAGGACTATCGAGATTTCACGATTTCACAACTTCATGATTCCATGCCTCAAACTTGTCTCCAATAATCATCGAATTGGCGAAGTTCCAGAGTCTTGAAACTTTATAAGGTTCTACTGGAATTTGATAGACAACTCTAGTTATACTAGAAATTTCGCCACTTAGATGTGACGACTCTTCCTTACCTGGTTCTCGATCTAAATATCCAAAACTCTCCTTTATTCAACAATTGTGATTTTTCCCGAAATTCAAAAGGGAACGATCATGATTCCATTATATTTTACAAAGGATCTTTGTCTTCATAATGCTCTATATTCTATGTTATTTTTGCAACAATATTTCTCTAGAGATTTTATTTCCTCCTGGCCATTATTCTACATACATTTTCCATGGTTGACATCAATGAAAACTAATTTTCCAACAAAAAAATTGCTTTTGCAATGCAACCCACATAGGAGTTCAGTCTTCAATCCTAACAAAGTATCTCTTCAATTTTAATGTCCAAAACACTTCAGAAAATGCTCCAGATTTCTCTAGAATTTGTCTTCCATGGATGCACCAACTCCAAGCTCTCTTTATTGCTCTATAGTTGTTGCTCGTGCACCCGAAAAACTTGAGTATGTAAATAACTATCAAAACCCATACAAATTGCCTCTCCTTTGGCTTCCTCTCTTGACTCACACACTTCCCCAAGATGATTGTACTCGACCACCATGCTCCCACTAGGTATGTAATGTGATTTCTCACACCCACCCTCTTACATGCATTTAATGATTGTCTTTGGGAACACTAAATAGAAAAATATAAGGTTTAGACAATGATAATAAAATTCAAGAATGTGGGTTGAGTAATAGACATGGGTTGAATTCATCACCCATCTCTCTCAATGTCCCCTCAGCAGCTAACATCACATTTTATTATTAAAACTTATAAATACAATTCACATATACATCGCTTGGATATAGCCACACATTATATCTACATTAAGCATTAAATAAACTGGGTATTATAGTGGGGATATTAGAGTTTAGATCCTACCTCTTGGTTTCAAGTAGATCAACTTTCAATATTGGTTGCATTTGAAAACTCCATAACCATAGAAAGGAACTAATCTTGAAGAAAAGATTTTGGAAAATTGATTTACAAACTCAGTCTCTCAAAACTCTCAAGCATTCTACTAACTATACTAACTCTAACCCTAGAAAACTTGTAATATTTCTTGTTGTTATGAAAGTTTTCTATAGCCATCTAAAATCACCTTGATTTCTTGCATACACTCATCTAAAGGTGGCTTAACTCATAAATAAAATCCAATGATTAGGTAACATTCTATTGGTTGCATGCTTAGTTTTCATGGTCAATTGTGGTATTTATGAGAATTTATTATTGTTGTTGTTACAAATTACTATTTTCAGTTATAAGACTGGTTCATTGTTGCAAATTTGCAATAGCTAGAGAAATATAACTTGTCTACTTTCTAAGGGATGTATTTATTGCATACTTTTGTTGAAAAATGTTATATATATGATGTAAGGTATTCTTTTTCTAGGAGGGTACCAAATCATATTCAAACCTATTATATTTCTTTACCTACACCAACCATTCGATGATCAAGATATGGGGTGGTAGGCTTGGCTACTAAACCTTCTATTTGATTCCTTGAGGTTAATGGGAAGCCTCTCGTGTGGTATACATATTTCATTACCATGAGGGAAGTCCCTTCTTAGGTGATAATGGTAGTTTATTTTTCAGTTACGTAGGGATTTTGGGATCTTATGGAGGGATTTTCACAAGTACAAATCCTATAATAAGACTTTGGCATTATTGTCGAGGAGGATCTAGTCATTCTCTTACAACATGTGTTTGGTAATCTTATCATGAATCCATTTATCTTACAAGTTTACCCAGAGACTCCATTGAAGGTAGTTCCCTCACCTTCCTTTGATGATTCTAAAGGAATCATTTGGAGACTCCACTGGTACATATTTTGACACATCATTTTCTCCTCAAATTCATTAACTAATGGAACCACATATAACTGCTACAATATTCTTGATTCATATCCTTATATTGACTTTGAAAGTATTCATGGATATCCAAATTATCTCCATATAAAGTTGTGGAACTAAACAAAACAACCTTGTAACTTCGAGAGAAGGGGTGCCCCCTCAAGAGGTCATAGTGACCTTACCTTGTTTACCTAGGAATTGTAGTTGTTTATCGGGTTCCCACATGAGAACTTGTTTAAGAACCACATAAGCATCAGTAGGAATGGTTTTATTAGGTAAATATACACAATTTTATTGATTTTAACCTTCACTCACACCTAGCTCACGAATAAATAGATAACACCAGATTACAAGGTGCATCATTTATTAACTAATTTTCGGGAAGTACTACAAACATTCTAAATACCTGGAAAGGTAAATTCAGTGGATTTGATTCATCCTAGATAAAGGAGAACCTTTGATGAAATGCTCAACTACTCTACCTATCACAGATAGTTGTAATCCATTATATAATTTGTAATTTTTCAAGTGTTCAATGATGACCCATCTTCAGACATATCTCATGTTGTATAATTTTTTAAGTACACACACAAAAAAAGAGTAGGACATGTGGATGTGCAAATAAATTTTTGTTATAGCCTCTTTCTTGTTCACATTACAAGGATGGATCAAGATATATTCTTTCATAGAACTCTACAATAAATTTCTCAAGTATTGTACCCCACTTCTTCAGACATACGAATATACTCTTCAAGAGCTCACAACCTCCCTTAGAAGGGAAGGTTTCTTCCTCGACCATCTTGTGCAAGACCTTAGGGAATCACAACATGCTCAAGAGGAAGATTTAATTGATGAATATGATGCATTGATAATTTTTCTGCTTGTTGAGGAATATGAAGAAGTCTATGATGAACCAAAACGATGTGAAGACTTCTCCCAAAGGTTGAAGGAAAGTGTCAGAGAAGATAAGAAGTTTTGCAAGTAATTAGTTGATCACTACAAATATATATGTCTTTTGATTGGAATTTGTGCACAAATACAATATGAACATGACCTCATAGTAGAGAGGTATGAGGGATGTCTCGAAGTTTCATTAGAGGAAGAGCTTGCTAAAGCATATTTCCAAGTGAATACACTATGTGGAAGCATACGAGAAACATATGATCAACCTTGGGTTTTTTCCAAGATTTAAAATCACAACATGGATGGGGGAATATGGGATGATTCACAAGATGCAAACCTTGACAAAGTTCTCCTCCAAACAATCAAGTGAATGATGAGGAATGTATTAGCTAAGAAGCTTCATAACTTGAGCATGCCTTTGATGAAGAAGATTTCACATCTCCAAGGAAAGAACCTAAAGAAGAAGTCTATGAAGAGGGTTACCAACCAATTTAAGAGGAGCAAGAAACACCTCATGATTGCATTAACAACAATGAATATTTAATTAAATAACGAGAGCCTAAAGAGGTGAATCACGAGGAAGATCACCAAATACATGAACACGATTTTCCTTGTGAATATGTCAAAGAAGAACACTTTGTTGTAACGCATTGTGTTGACTACCTAATCCAAGAAGAGGCTCCTCATGAATACAAAGTGTCAATATTTGTTCCTCCATTTGATGAAGTCATCCAAGCTAACGTTCCACCTACACATGAAGAAAGGACAATGGTAAGTTATACTCCTTTCCAAGAGTTTAATGTTGCTCTATTCTATGATTTGGAAAGTGAAGAAGTTATAGAGGAACCCTTAGATACACTAGTCCCTCCATGATATACTAAAAATGATGATGTGATTGAAAATATTGATGAGTTTATACATGTTGGGAGATCTAAATGGGATGTGGCTTCTTATGGATATAATGGAGATCCCATTTATGATGTTGAAGGTAATTTTCAATTGTTGTCATTAGAAAATTTGTATGTGGTTGCTACTGACTCATATGTTTTGCAATAAGAAGATGACATGATTATATATGTGTTCCAACCACCAAAGGATGAATTAGTATATAATTATTATGATAATTTCCTATTACATCATGGGTAGTTTGATACTTATTATTTTTAGCACTTGGATTTATCCTACAAAGAAAATTTTCAACCACCATTGTGCTCTAATTTTGGTGAGGGTAAGGACATGGCTCTCCTAGAGCATGATTTTTGTGATGAGAGTTTCCAACCTCCTATTCTTTCACCTTGTTATTTCGATATAGATATGATTGGGAGTTTTCCTCATGAAAATCACTTTCCTATAGAAAATACTTGTTTTCAAAATATGGATGGTTCTAGGGGTTTTTAGTTTCACACAGAAGGCAAAAAAACCTTGGGTTGGAAGCAAAACAATTTATCTAGGGTTGGTTTGATCCCTTACCTCTCTTCTTCCATGGAAAACCTCAAAGATTTCCTTAGGTTCCTTCTCATCCCTTCGTAATCTTCTAGTGTTGGATTGGTAGTTGAGGATGGGGATTTTCCTTTTCCTGATTCTTCTAGCCTTGTCCTATGATGGATAGACCAGGGTTGTGGTGACACCTCTTTGCATGATTTTTTCCCTCCCTCTGATCCAGATTATTTTCGGCATGAAATGAGAGCGGAGATATAATAAAGAAATGAACAGAGATATTGCATATATTCAATAATATAACATAAATGTATTATATATGCAACCATAAACATATATATATAGTAATACACGATTTCTATTAATCAGAGAAATGTACAGAGACTGTAAAAATACAGAGTGGAAGACTCGCTAGAATGGTGGAAGCTTATCTCTGAGAAGAGATGTGATGGCTACTCGAATTCGCAAGAAGATGATTACAATGAGGCTCTGAAGGCCCTTTTAAAATAAATGGGAATGCCAAAAGTCCTAGACATCCAAAAACCTAACCCTAGGAGATGAAGCGCCAAAAGTCATGTGGGCCCCGTTTGGGTAAGTGAGTAGATCAACTTCCCGTGGTCATAACTTTTGCATATGATCTCCGTTTTAGGAGTGTGATAGCTCGTTGGAAAGGTATTGTCGAGGAGATTAATTTTGGGGGCTCAATAATGCCTTTGGCTATCATTGAGAACCTTTATATCGAAAAAAAATTTATTTGGACCCTCAAAATGGCCTCGGAAGTTAAAACCTGCTAAAAATAATAAATTGCCAAAATGGCCAAAAAACAGTTTTGAGCCATTTGGAAAAGGTGGGTGGACACCGATATCCACCTAGATCACCCTCCCACCTCCATGAGTTGTATTTTATGCTTATTTATGATATAATTATTTCTGTAATTCCTGTTATTTTTTTGCTTGACTTATCCTTGTTTTGGTTTATGATGAAGCACAAGACTAGATATTTTGATACAATGTTGGGATGGTTTTAATCATTATATGATTATTCCTATAATTTCAACTAACATAGATTAGTGTAGTTTTGGGCATTTTCATGTTGCATTTCATTTGTATATATGTTTCATATTTCATTCATGCTAGTATAGTATTGCATATTTCTTGTACATACTTCATTCTCATTTGTATATAATGAATATATGTTAGAAAAATCACACTTAATTGTTATATGATGTTGCTTTATTTGTTTTTATAGTTTATTAATAAATGTTCTTTTTAGCATGGTTATGTATTTATCGTTGATGTGGGTGGATCACATCCTCCAAATTATGTTTCTAAAGGGTGTTGTCATTTGAAGTGGGTGCAAGATTGTAGGTCTTGGAAAACTAGAGATGATGAGATTCTCATGCACTCTACTGTGAGAACATGTCCCCATGTTGGAGCCAAATGTTACCCCTCCATGCCTAGGGTTGACTGGAGGAGATCATGTCTTATGGCCCGCAATGGAGAACATGATACAAACCATGATGATGATCATCATGTACAAAAATGGAAGCCCAATAGCCCCCCTCATTCACCTTTATAGGTATAGGTCAACCAATGCTCATCACATTCAAGAAACCTAGGGTATGGGAGATGGTAAGCCATCATCACCATGAGGTATGTTAGTCATTCTTTTTATGAAAAGTGTTGTTCTTAATTTGTAGGGAATTTGGATGAGGATATTTGACTGAATTTGGATAATGGATCATTGGCTTGGGATATTGTGTCAATTGTATTGTTTCACCTTGGTGGTAAGATTTTGTGCACTAGTCCTGTGTTGTCACTTCCGAGGGAAAAGGGGTATTGTTGGGGTTCCCTCACAAGGGTCTATTCCCAACCATACTTAATACTTTCCATCCTGGAGCCTCTCATAGTGTACTAAAATTAAGCAATGGGTCATGGTACATTATCTCGTAAGAAGAGGGGTTGAAGGCCCATAGGATGTTTCATTGTTTCTAATAAAAGAATAAGAAATTGATGCTAAATAAAGAAAGGAATGATAGGAAAAATAAATAATAAAATTTGGTACAAACTTGATCTTTAATCTTTCAGTACCGACCCCGGTCCCAAATAGAGACACTACAACTTGAAACCTTATAAAGGGGACTTGCAAATAAAATAAAGTGGACGAAAAAGATGGATGATAAAGAGGTTTCAGAAAAATAGAATGTAAATATGGAGTAACTCAAGAGCAAGCACACCCTCCAAAAAGGTGCTAATAGAAATGGATTCAATGACACCATGATCCATGAACTAATCCCTAAAACCATATCAATATCACACTTACTCTTGAAGGGTCTTTTAATTTCCCTTTTCACTCTTGGCACCTATCCCTCTGCCTAGGTCGTTTTATTTCTTTTCTAGGTGGCACACCTAATAGGGTTCGATGAAGGCCCTCCCATACTCAAACTTGTCAGCTCATATGGGGTCTTGGGTTGGTGTGATGCTTGAAGGGGATACTAAGGTGAATTGTATTATATGGCTTATATATTAAGTTGCAACTTACTTTTCATGTTTTAAGAAATAATGTTTCTTATGAACTTTGGCTGACCATGTTTTATGCCTTGATTTTATTTGGGTGGCCCTAACATGGTTCTTTGAGGGACCTCCTCGGGTTGTACCTAGGATGTTTTTCATTTATTACAGGACCTTGGCACATGTGATGAAGAGTAGTGGGTTATCCTATGACTCACCACCCTCATACATTGGCGCTCACATCCTCAAAACCATGGATGATGGATAGATGGGGTTGGTTTGAGAAGATTCGGTCATGATGGCATATAAATGGGATGGAAGCCCCATAGGATGGGAAGAGTACCCCAAATATTATTCCTCACCCTGATCAGGGATGTTGCAACAACAAACAATCAAACAAATCCTAGAGACAAGATGCATCTCCCTAGAGCCTAGACACAAAACTCAAATCCTAGATGTTGGGCCTAGATTTATAATGACATCATCTTCTATGGTTTGATGGATCTAGGATTTGGAGGATTCGTGGGGTATTGAATATTGTTGGCATTATTTTGAGTGGGGAGAAACATTAGTTTCCCCAAATCCACTCCAGAGTGACGCCACATGGTCTTTAGAGGCCTCCCTCATGCCTAATAGGGTTTGACATCTCACATGTGTAGCTCATTATGATTTACTTTTGCACTTTTATCATTTGTAAAGGTTAAATGAAGGATTGAACCTACGTATGTTGAATATTTTTTATGTTATGTGGAAAAATATATGAGGTTATCCTGATATAAAAAGGATAACCTTCACTTTCATTTTTTCATCATCATTACTCGCCATTGTGAGGTGCTACTTCTAAAATTTTCTCCCTTTTGGGATTACTAGATCTTTTTCTTTCATGTGTTATGATTGAAAAGGATATTTTATGGATCGATTGTTGATTTTGAATGTATATTTATGCAATTAGGGTGAAATTTTCTTGGTTTCTTGGATTAAGTAAGTAAATTTCTATAATTCTTGTTTATGTTATTGATGCTTATGGTGAAATTCTTGTTTTATTGCAATAAGTGTTGTTTATTAAAACCTTAAGAGTGGAACATAAGTTATTCTTCCTCTCACAAGGTGATATTTATCTTTAATTGGTTAATTGTCCTTGCTAGGGTTAGAACCCTAAATCCCTAAAGTGTTATCACTTTAGGATTTTATCCCTAGATAATTGATCTTTGACCTAGTTGAAGCTACAAGAAGGGAGGAATGATTTCTATGGCCCAAATGTGTTTACAACCTAGACATCCTTATCCTCAATATCTAGATCCTAATTCCCAATTTTTCTTGCACCTTAGAGTTTATATCCTACCTCTTTGTTTCAAGTAGATCAACTTTCATGCTTGGTTGCATTTGAAGACTTCATAACCCTAGAAATGCACTAATCTTGAAGAAACTCTCTTGGTGATTTGATTGACAAACTCTCTCTCTCAAAACTATCAAGAATCCTACTAACTATACTAACTCTACCCCTAGCAAAATTTTAATATTCCTTACTCTTGTTATGAAAGTTTTATACAACCATCTAAAATCACCTTGATTTGTTGTATGCACTCATATAAAGGTGTCTTAACGCACTCAAAAATAGTATCCAACAATTGGGTAATATTCTATTGGTTGCATGATTAGTTTTCATGGTCAATTGTGGTATTTTTTAGAATTTATTATTATTGTTTTTACAAATTAATCATTGATGTTATAGGACTATTTTACTATTTCAAATTTGCAAAAACTATAGCAATATAACTTGTCTAGTGTCTAAGGCATGGATGATTTTAAGTATGGAAATTTATTTTAAAATGTAGAAACCTTGGCCAATCTTACTAATCCTTCATATGTCAACTATAAATGTCTCGCGATATTTTTGTAAAAATATTCAAATTTCTAAGTATTTTGTATATTTTTTTATAAAAGTTTGGCGATTTATAAGGTAAAATAATTTTATCCTATAGAATTCGGGTGAATCATTTTTAAAATAGCGAATCTCATTTTTGGAAAAACCATGGAAAATTAGCCCATGAGCGAAATTTAACCCCTAAAATCATCCCTGGTCTAAGGGAGGTATTTATTGCATACATTGTCTTGGAAACTATTATATATAAGTTGTAAAGTATTCTTCTTCTGGGAA
>JZKD02S1551749.1:0-10407 GCA_000966675.3 Picea glauca
TATTACTGTATCTTTGTGTTTATGGTTGCATCTCTGATATATTTCTGTTATATTACTGGATATACGCGATATCTCTATGCATTTCTTTATTATATCTCCGCTCTCATTTCGTGCCAAAAATAATACGGATCAGTGGTATCAGAGCAGGCTTCTCTTGATCATTTTTTCAGTGCACGTCCCCGACGAGGTCCGAGTATATAAAGTTGGGTCTCAAGCTTGTCTCTCTTGAAGACAATCTCTCTCGCACACCCAAGAAACCCTCAATGGCGGAAGAAAAGAAAAACGATGGAGCAGACGATCCTATCAATCTATTGCTTGAGCAAGCTCTCATGCGACAAAGGGATGAAATGATGGAGAATTTTGCCCACATCCTTCAATGCATGTCGAGAACAGCAGGCGCATATTCATCAAGTGGCCACTTTGGAGGCACCTCGCCTTTAAAGTTACAAGTTAATTTTCATATTCTTGTATTTGAAGGACAGATAGATGCAGAAGCCCTAGAAAAATGGTTAACTCTGCTAGAAGGTTATTTCTCTGTTCACAATATTTCCGACAAAGAAAAATATCACCTTCGCACTCCTTAAATATCTCCCTCATGTCAAACATTGGTGGGAAAATTAATGGGAGAAAAGTTCCACAGAGGATTCTGGAATATACGGGGCCGATCCCACTTGGTATTTTTTTGTGGATGTGGTAAAGGAACAGTATTACCCTGTTGGAAACTATGAGGACCAGTACATGAGATGGACCACACTACGGCAAGAGAGGGGCCAAGTAGTTCTGGAGTTCACCAATACCTTCCATACCTTGATCACCAAGTTGGGTATCAAAGACCCTGAGCAACATTTGGTTCTGAAATACCGTGGGGCTCTACACAAATACATCCAGACTGAAATGGATTTTTTGGACATCTCATCACTCGGTGCTGCTTATCGATATGCTATTAAAATCGAGCAGAAATTTAGGCACCAGAACAAATGGGATTTCGGATCTGTAAATCCACAATGACCAAAGTATGACAAAGACATCCCTAACAAACAGACTCCCGAAAACCAGTCCAAGACACAGGAAAAGAAGGGTCACAGGAAGACAAAGAATGACACCGAAAAATGGTGCGATTTCCACAAAAGCCCCTGGCACAACACCAATGAAGGTCGCTCAAAACAGTCATTGGTGGTCGAGATCAAAGACAAGGAGATGAACCCTGATTCTGAATCCAATTCTGAAAACACTGGTAAAGGACAGATCATTGACGCAGACCCCACTGCTATTGTCGCAACCGCATCAATTCAACAAGAAGAACCAACAGATCCCGAAGAGGGGGAGCACCTTTTTCATACACAGATGTGGGTGAAGGGGACCCCACTACATTTTATTGTTGATAGCAGAAGCCAGAAGAACCTCATTTCAGAAGAGGTCATCAAACAGTTGGGATTGTCGACAAAACCACACCCACAGCCATACAACATCGGGTGGCTTCGCCAAGGATGAG
This sequence comes from Picea glauca, assembly GCA_000966675.3. NCBI lineage: Eukaryota > Viridiplantae > Streptophyta > Pinopsida > Pinales > Pinaceae > Picea > Picea glauca. The sequence goes on from JZKD02S1551749.1 coordinate 1,493, forward strand.
ATCTATGTGTCATCTAGCAATGTCGATTGTCGTACGACATCCATCCCTTCAAGGATGAGGTATTATGTGATGTTTCCCCACTAGATGTCTGTGATGTTCTCTTGGGCTAGCCATATATGTGGAAGCGCCATGTTGTTTATGAGTCTCGACCCCGTAGTGTCATTGTTACTTTGGGGGGTCATCTCTACAAAATACCATAGGTAGTTCCAACTATTGTTACACCTAAAAAGTGTCGCAAGGTAGTATCTCATATTGCAAAATTCAGCTTCTTCACAATCTGTTCAAAAGGGGAACAGAAGGACACTACAGCCACTACAGTCTCGCCCCCTGCACCTTCTATTGATCAACAGAAGCAGGTCGACAAGGTTGCAGCAAAGCACAAAGATTCCTTCTGCACACCTTCCTCTCATGCAGCTCGACTTGTTGAATAGCCTCAACTTCAGCAAGTTCATGACAGACTTCAACAAACTAAGCAGCGCGACGTCTCCAACAATACAAGCAGCTCACCCAGATGCAGATCCAGCAAATGTTGTTCACTCTCCCCTGAGAAATCAACGCAATGGATACCATTGCTTCCTAAGGAGGGAGGATTGATCTAGGTGGATATCGGTGGCCACCCACCTTTTTCGACTGGCTCAAAACAATTTTCTGGCAATTTTGGCAATTTACTATTTTTAGCANAAAGATTCTAAATGATATCTGAAGGCATGATTGATCCCCCAAAATGAATCTCCTCGACGATACCTTTCCAAAGAGCTATCATACGCCAAAAACGGAGATTGTATGCAAAAGTTACGACCCCGGGAAGTTGATGTACTAACTTACCCAAACGGGGCCCACATGACTTTCGACGCTTCATCTCCTAGGGTTAGGTTTTTGTATGTCTAGGACTTTTGGAATTCCTGTTTATTGTAAAAAGGCCTTCAAGGCCTCATTGTAATCATCTTTTTGTGAATGCGAGTAGCTGTCACATCTCTTCTCAGAGATAAGCTGCCACCATTCTAGCGAGTCTTTCACTCTATATTTTTACAGTCTCTGTACATTTCTTTCATTAATAGAAATCATGTATTATTGTATCTCTTTGTTTATGGTTGCATCTCTGACATATTTATGTTATATTACTAGATATAAGCGATATCTCTGTGCATTTCTTTATTATATCTCCGCTCTCATTTCATGTCGAAAATAATCTGGATCAGTCATCTCTATAAGATATCAAAGGTAGTTTTGACTACTATCCCACCTAAATAGTGTCGAAATCTAATATATCATACTACGACATTTATCCTCTTCATAATTTTTTCAAAAGGTGAACAGAAGGACACTGTAACCACTGAAACCTCAGTCCAAGAACCTTATATCCAATAGAAGCAGGTCGACAAGATTTTAGCAAAGAACAAATATTCCTTCTGCACACATTCATCTCATGTAACCAGACTAGTTAAAAAGGTCCAACCCTTCCAACATCAGGTTCTCGACAACCTTCCACAACCCAAGTAATGCAACTTCTCCAGCAAGAAAATCAGATCACCAAGGTTCAGAGCCAACAAATGATTCCACCTCTCCCCCGGGAAATCAATGCAATGGAGACCATTTCTTCCTAAGGAGGGAGGATTTTTCCAGGTGGATATCAATGGACACCCACCTTTTCCAACTATCTCAAAACATTTCTTTGGCAAGTTACTATTTTTAGCATTTTTTCAGGTCCTAAACTTCTAGGGCCATTTTAAGGGCCTAAAGGATGATTTTTTATGATATGGAATCTCAACAATCATTGAAGGAATATTGATCCTGTGGGATGAATATTCTCATCGATACCTTTCCAACGAGCTATCGTGTACCCCAAACGGATATCATATGCCAAAGTTACACCCCCAAGAAATTGACAAACCAAACTACCCAAAATGGGGTCCACAAACCTATTGGATTTTCATCTTCTGGGGTTAGGGTTTTGGATTTTCTTTATGTTAAAAATTCCTTTGGAGCCTCATTTTAACGATCATCTTCTTGTGAATGAGCATATCCATCACATCTCTTCTCAGATATAAGTTGCCACCATTCTAGCATCTTTCACTCTATATTTCTATAGTTTTGTACATTTCGCTCATTAATAGAAATTGTGTATTATTGTATCTTTGTGTTTATGGTTATATATATGTTATATTATTGATATATCTCCTTACATTTATTCATTATATCCCCACTCTCATTTTGCACCAAAAATAATTTGAATCAAGAAGGTAGATGTTCAAAGGTAAAATAACTTATTTCCCATAGATAAGTAAATACAGAGAAGTCCCTATAGAGGCCATATGAGTGACGTGATCAGTCTAGAGGGAATTTGGTAGAGAATTGTTCCATGTGTTTCTAACTTTGCACTTCTATTTCAGCAATCTTGGTGAGGTTTTGGAATAGTTTAGTTTCATTACAGCTCATTTTGGTTACTTTAGCTCACTCTTAGATTGGATAGGATATGTTACAAATAGAGTAGATTTATTTTCATACATAGTATTCATCTATATATTTATGTTTCATCACCATCCATATTCACCCTCATAACTAGAAATGGAAGTTGGGACAAACTCTGGATGGGTCTCTTAAACCAAATGGTGCATAGTTTTATTGGGATAGTGCATCGGGGAGAACCCCTTACTGTTGCAAGGTGAATTATGCCCCATCGACAAGATCATACATATCAAGCAGAAGAGAGAGAAAAGGCAATTGCAGGTGGGTTTCAGAGGTTAGAAGCCAGAGGAAAAGGTTGTGTCATATAGAAGTGTTCATAGGGTTTTTCGTACATGTATGTGATTCATAGTGGAGATAGTTGTGTATGTATGTGTGTCAGTTGAAGGTGAATCATGTATACCTTGAAAAGTGTGTTGTTCAGGGGTTATACAACATAACATACTTGACTAGGTTTTTTTGTAGTTGTATTTCTCTTACTGGGACATTTTCCCTATTATGGGATCCTTGATTTGACCTTAATAAACGCATCTTGGAATTGGTTTTCCCTCCAAGGTTTTTCTAGGGGTAGTTTACCCGAAAATATTGGTGTCTTGTGAGTGAGATTTTGGTTTCCTAGTTTATGCTTCCGCTGCATGTTTATTTAATTACTAAGATGTGATTTTAGTAGATAAAGTGATTTTATTTTGAGCTAACTACTAGGTGTTGGGTAAGGAAATATCAACAAGAATTGTTGGATATTTTTCAATAGGATGGAGGAATTAGAGCATATCCCCCCTTAATGACAACTTCATGAACTCCTAACATAGATCAAAGTTTGGAAAAATTCCCTTCTATAAGAGACTTTGTGAAAATGCCTGCAACTTGATTGTTTGTAGGGAAGAAGAGCACTTCAATAACTCAATCATGAATGAGCTTTCTGATGAAGTGCATGTGTATCTCGATGTTTTAGTTGCGCTAATTTTCAACTGGTTCTTTGGAAAGCTTGATGAAACTTTGATTGTCATACTAGAGGGTTGTTGAATGTTGTTGTTGGAATCCAAACTCTAAAAGGATTTTTTGGAGCCACAAGGATTATTCACTTGCATTAACCATTGCTCAATACTCTGCTTCTATTGAATAAAGAACAATTTCATGTTGTTTCTTATAGGCCCAAGTGACAGGTTATGAACCAAGGGTGAAAAAATAACCTAGAGTATACTTTTGATCATCAAAGTCTTCGATCCAATTTGAATCAGTGAAACCAAACAATAAAGGAGTCCCCCCTAAACTGTAATGTATCCCGAACTGAATTATACCCCAGACATATCGAAGTATTATTTTAGTTGATTTCCAATGGCTTTCATGGGGTGTTTTCATATATTGTGCAATAATACCAACAACAAAGGAAAGATCAGGACATGTATGAGTCAAGTATAAGAGGATACCAACTAACTGTACAAAGTGGCATCAACTTCATGAGAAGTATAGGTGGAAACAAGTTTGACTCCACACTGAAAGGGAGAAGGGGACGATTTACAACCTTCTATGTGAAAGTGACAAAGAAGGTCACAAGCATACTTAGACGGGGGAAAACAATTCCTTCTTTACTTTGAAAAACTTGGAGGCCAAGGAAATAGTGCACAAAACCTAAGTTTTGCATTTCAAATTTTTTCTTAAGGCTGGTTTTCACATGGTTTAAAAGTTTTGGGTCACTACCAGTGAGGATAAGGTCATCAACATAAAGAACAAGGATTATGAGATGGATTCCTACTTTTTTTTGTATCCCAATCTAGATGACCTAAAGCTTCTACAAATGTCTCTAGAGCATGATTATTTGAAACTTTATACAAAAGAGAAGAGACTCATTGGAACTATTAACGTTTCCAACGTTGATTTGAAGGATCACCAAAAATATCACCAGTTGCTTGTGGTGTTGAATAGACCCATGTAGGATGTGGTGGTGTTGGTTCAAATTCATGTTCAATGGACTCATATGGGGGAAGGTGAGCAGGCAGAGGTAAGTGGAAGAGACGGTTGTTATAATATTATTCGGTTTCCAAGAGAAACCCTTTTTAATCCCTTTCTATGTATACGACAGACACTTTTTTATAGAAGTATGCAGACAATACAAGTATTGGGTACAATTATTTAATGAAAAAAGAAAAAAACAGATCATGTGATTTCCCTAGATAGTTGGAGAAGTTGTTGTAAAGTTTATCTCTCATTTGGATAAATTTGAAAGACAATTTGACAAACTTTGCCTTAAAGAAGTTGAATGTGTCGAGGGTTTTGACCCTAATGATCTATTTACTACACACATGTCCTTGGTGGGATATTCTTCTTATTTCACTAAGTCTGAGCAGTTTAAGGAAGCGGGAGGGGAAAACAAAAACCACCCTAATACATCAATTAATGAAGCCCTGAATAATATAGAATATTTAGCTAGCACTAATGAGCGTTATCGACAACATGGAAGAGAAGTAACAAATGAAAACCCCAATTATCCTAGTGTTTCATCAAGAAATACCCCAGCAAAAAAAAAACAAGGATTAGTGGTCTAGAGACAAGGAAAACACATGTCAAAAAATCATATCATGGTGGTGACAGAGACCCTATGAAGAAAAATCTTGAAAAATCCCATGTTTTTCATACATGTTCTAAGAGAAAAAGAGAGACCCAGAAAACAGGACTGGAAATACCTAAGATTGAAGAGATTCCCAAAGTCATGGATGTAGATGAATTTCAAAGAACCCATCTGGTCACAAGAACAACTACTAGAAACCCATGAAATTGTTGAAGCTCTGGTCACTTAAGAACCAGAAATATTTGAAGAAGAGTCTGTTACACTTCACCACGTGGCCTACAATAGATATTCCAAAAAAAATATTAATAGAGAAAGTCAAAATGAAAAACAAGAAAGTGTCTAAAAAATGAAAATCAGAAATTGATTTTCATGGGGTTGCACTTTCAAAAATTGTACAGTTTCATGAAGCAACTAGAGAAACATTAAATGAATCTGTCTGTATTATTGAAAAGAAAAAATAATTTTAAAAGAAAAAATAAAGAAATTAGAGACAACTTTGATTATGAAACCATTGTTTGTTGAGCCATTAACCACAATTCAACCAACGCTTACCATAGAGGACGTACCATGATGAAAAAGTAGGTTGAAAGGTTCATCCAGTTTGTTGTTAATGGTGAGAAAGTATGTTGGAGATGGAATTAAAAAAACAACAGACTTAATCCAAGAAATCTAGGAGCTAGCACAGAGCTCTACCAAATTTTCTATGAGGATTATGCATTTCAAAGAATATCTCCCAAAGGATCTAGAAAATGATGAAGGTTTTTACAAGAAGGCTATGGGAACATTTGCAGCCAAAGTTTCAAGTTTAAGTGACACCCACAAAAGAGAACATAATCTTCCCTCTAGTATTCGAATGAATCAAATCAATGCATGTGTTAATCCCTAATATTGGCTCATTACCCCTTAATTGGGGCATATTACATTAGTAACGTTATTTTATTTATGTCAGCTTTATTCCATTAGTTGTAATTATACCTCCTAGTCTCCTATATATACCAAGGAGACATTTTCATTTGGAATCATCTTGTACTTGAACATTTATGTGGGGTAAAAGGAGGTTGCCCCCTCGAAGAGGCTTATTATCTGAAATTATCTCTTTTTCAAGACGTTGAGTACTTATTCTGAGGTTTTTTTATGCTATATTGATATTTGGTTCTTAACATATGGAATCAGAGCTCAAGGCCTTAGGGTTTCGCTGCTACATCTATGGCACCGTGTAATTTTCGCTATAACTATTTTTCTACAATGATTCAAAAGGAACGTCTTGGAGGATATTTAGTAGATGGCTCAAGGTACGTTGGGTTAAAATTTCAGCTCCTGAGGCCTTATACTTTCGGAGATACAGCGTTTGTAAGATAGGGTTCTGGAATCATTTTGAATTGAGTCATTGCGGAATTTTCTCTATAAAAAGTTTTTTGTAACATTTCATACCCTAAAATACAAATGATATTCTCAGAAATTATTAAGGTATCTTTGGTAGCAATTATAGCTTCTTTTTCATCTTAAATTTGTAGATACACCCTGTGGAAGATAGGGTATCTGACTAGTCTCAAGCAGGTGTTCTGGGTAAAACAATCATAAATTCTTCCTAGAGTATCCAAATTGAGTGAGACTAGTTGCATTGGATAGTGGATATAATGTAGTAGTTCTGGTATGAGTTTCAGAATTTTATATCAATTATTTTGTGCGGGGAACGCTATACAAGTGAGATCTCCTGGAAAGGCCAAAAATCAGCAAGTTGCGGGGAAGTTACCATAAATTCCACTTGGCAGATCCCATTTTTATCAGACCTGTGGCATTGAACAGAAGAAATATCAGAGACCTACAAAAAATAAAAGTTCATACTCAGAAGGGCTGAAATTTTGGAGATACAATAAAATGAAGATTGTCTAGCAGAACCACCTCAAAATCAAGGTTTAAAGTGATACTTAGTCAACATGCCACCAAAAAAGGGAACTTCTACACCAAATAAGCCTCCAAACAATCCTAATTGGACTCTTGATGAAGGTGAATAAATGCATAGGAACATAAATTATTTACAAAATAAGACAGTAACCAAAGATGAACTACAAGAGATGATGGATTCAATGGAAGCTAAGTTGGATACTAAGATGAATGGCTTAAAAGGGGAGATCATGGAAGGATTGAAACATTTCCTAATAGAGAGGAGTGAGATATGCAAAATAGAGAAATAATCCTAGCCTTCGGATCAAGGATTGATATGGACCATTGATCAGACACGACGAAGGCCTGTGAATTTTCGAAATCATGATAAGATCTGGACCATTGGGTCCATAGGACACGTGGAAAAATATCATCATTTCGCTGACTAGAAATTCAAAGGAACGGGGTTCCCTAACCTCTCAAATTCATGACATGTGAAATCGCGAAATGATGAAATGTGAAATTGCGAAAGACGCTAACATCTAAACTCCATTTCAAAGATCGCAACTGGGAGAGTCGAGATCCCTCACAACAACAATTCGCAACATGCGAAATTGCGAAATACTGAAATACGAAATTGCGAAAGGTGCTAACAACTAAACTCCATTTCGGAGATCGCGACTTGGAGAGTCGAGATGCCTCGCAACAAGAATTCGTGACATGCGAAATCGCGAAATGACAAAATTCGAAATTGCGAAAGGCACTAACAACTAAACTCCATTTCGGAGATCGCGACTTCGAGAGTCGAGATGCCTCGCAACAAAAATTTGCGACATGCAAAATCGCGAAATGCCGAAATGTGAAATGCCGAAATGATCGAAGCTAGTCCATCTAAGCTCCTTTTTCGAAGTTTCAGTGATCGCGACATGGAGCGTCAAGATATCTTATCAAAAGAATTGTCGAAATGCCAAAATGCGAAAGGCATTTTGATTAGGCCCGTGGTCATAGCCAATGGGCATATGGAGTAAGCGTGAGACCCATCATTTATAATCCAATGGTGCAGGTTAATTAGGAATATGATCGAAGGGTTATTGTTTCTCTTCATGATTAACTGTTCAGTTACAATTCAGTTAGCAGAACGGAATCATGGTTCTTGGATGGTTTGCGATTCAGTTGCTGAGGCATGTGTGAATAAAAGGAGATATGAGATGACTGTGCAAAGTTGGTTGTTCTAACTGAAAAATGAGTTGAACTGTAGAAAGGTAAAATTACAGTATGTGCAGTGTGAAGAAAGCTTAGAGATAAGGAACAGAATATGAACAGAGGAGAAAAGGTGAAGAGAGCAAAATGTGCACATATCAAAGAGCATGAGAAGGACAGAGAAAGAACAGATAGAAAGAGACAGCAATTCAAGCCAAGTATGAACAGAGTAGAAGAATAGAGTAGCAGAGAAGAATTATAGAACAGTGAAGAAGTGGTAAGAATTGATTTATCTGTGTTGTTGGTTATTCAATCATTTATTTGTAATTAGGGTGGTAGGGAGGTGCTAGGTAGGACTGTTGTCCTCATAGGTTCAAGTGGGTTCTTGAACATAGGGAGTTGTAGCTTCCATCTGATTGCAGCCAGAGAAACCAGGGTGGTAGGGTGGTGCAAGGGAGAACAAGTGTTCTTTGTTATATAGGTTGGAGCCTGTGTAACTGGAAGTTGATGCTTCCATCCAGTCGGTGTTGGAACACTCAGGGAGTTGGTGCTTCCTTCTAGTGGGTGCTAGAGAAACCAGAGAGTTGGTGCTCTCAAACAAGTTGGAGCTCATAAAACAAAGGTAGTAGCCTCACATTGAGTTGGTGCTCAATTATAGATGATGTACAAAACTTAAAACACTGCCTATCATTTCGAAGAAGAAGAGGTTTTCTCCCTTTATGGGTTTCCTCATGAAAATATGATCACTTGAAGAAAGATTAAGAATGTTTTAATAGAATTAAAATTGTTTAAGCACAATAAC